>PVKC010038245.1:0-12804 GCA_004027635.1 Crocidura indochinensis
TCTCCCCTACACTCCTTCCTTCTTTCCCCTTCCTTCCTTCTCTCCCCTTTCTTCTCTCCCTTCCCATCCATTTTAATAATTCTAGTAAAATAATAAATAATTTAATTTAACTGCTTATTGTCTTACAGTTTTTGAACAAATTCATAGCCATGAAAAAGTCATTATTGATTTTTTACAATTTTCATGAAGACTCATGCTTCCCTAAACAAGTCATTCACAAAGAGTATTGTGAAAATTAGGTTAGGCATTTAATTGTCATGTAGTCTTCTAAAAATAATAATGTCAATTTAATTTAGATAAGCCAATACCTTCATACAGTAAAAGGCAAACATTTGTCTTGTGTTAAAGGATAACTTTTTGGGTAGTAAATGAAAATAAGAGAACTAGTGCTCTATGTAGCATCAATGACATACATTGGGTTTACATATAAAATTATGCAAATGCTAAGCATGAATTTATACTTATTTATTCCTTAATACTTTTTCATGAATCTCAAGGCTGCACATTTTCTGTTGTGTTGTTTTGTAAATTACCTCACTTAAGAAAATTTTTCTTTATGTGTGAGAATGTTAGTTTGGGTGGGACTGAAAATATATGTAAAACTAATTTTACTAACTTTTAAAAGCTACTTTGATCACATTTGGGAACCCTTAAAATCATTCAGGTTTTCTTGAATATCAACTGCATTCAATGTGATTTTAAAAGCATTGTTTTGATAAAGAAAACTACCTAAGTTATAATGGGTTCAATTAAAATATATTTCCGATTTTAATATAATTTTATATATGTGGTAACCCAGGGATTTTTGAATTATTAATAATCTCACACTTTAAAAATTGCAATGATTATTTCTTAAATTTGAACATCATAGAGATAATTATTTTCACTTTTACCCCTGTTTTTAATCGTATTTTGCAGGGCAAAAATCTGGGTTGAAGAAACAAAAAACTGCTATTACATCCACCTACTTAATCACTCATATAATTAGTAAGCTTTCTGAAAGCAGTCAAAACAAAATGTGACTATATATTCTTTAATTTAAAGTATAAATTGTGCCTGTCAAAGGGTTTGAATTTCTCCTATTTTCAAACCTCTCAATCCCTATGAGCAACCTCTACACCATATCATGTATAATTTATTTTCAAAGCAAAATAACCCAATACTTTTATTTTTAGGCTTCTGTCTATAATAGAAGCTGATCTACACCAGGATAACAATTACCATTAAAATCCATAAACAGGGGGCCGGGCAGTGGCGCTGGAGGTAAGGTGCCTGCCTTGCCTGCGCTAACCTAGGACTGACTGTGGTTTGATCCCCTGGTTCCCCATATGGTCCCCCGTGCCTGCCAGGAGCGACTTCTGAGCGAATAGTCAGGAATAACCCCTGAGCGACACCGGGTGTGGCTCCAAAACCAAAAAAATAAAAAAATAAAATAAAAAATCCATAAACAGTACTTGTAAGCACAGTACAGAGTCGAGGGCAGTTTGCTTTGCACAAGGTTGACCATCTTCACTTCCTCCTACTCTACACAGTTCCCAGAGCCAATTAGAAAGAGATCCGTGAACTCAGAGCCAGAGAAAGCCCTGAGCATGAAAAGTGATGACCACAAACTAAAAACAAACAAACAAACAAAAGACAATTAAATTAAATAACAAGTAGAAGATATATATTTGATTAGATTTTAATATGTTTTAGTAAAAACTTTATTGGAAAGTTTCAGTTTCTGAAAGTCACTCAGTCTTTTCTTTCACTTCTGTTTCTATGGGGTGAAGAGTGACATCAAATAGTCTGTCCTTGTCACTCAGCCTCTGGTTCTTTGGGCATGTCCCTTGACTTTCAGTATTTACTGATGCTATTAATGCCTGTAAGATAAAAAAGCACTTGAAAGAGGTTATTTCTGTGGGACTCATTTTTCTTCTCTGATACTTGTAAATTGATTTTGGCAAAAAGGAATCTTGTCGGCCAGCAAACATCTGTTTTATTAAACAGATGATTAGTTGCATTTATTGTGACCAAGCTTGAACCAGAATTTGTAGATAGACACTTAAGAGTTAAAGGATAAGATGAAATTGGTAGCGGAAAATGTTTAAAATTGCATGTCAGTCATGCCAAACCTTATGTCAGGCCTCTTGACCAAATTTACTATTCTAGGGATTATAAGTTGATAATGTTTTATTATCTTCAAGGGTAAAATCTTACCAATAGTATCATATCCTAAAATTATTAAATTGAGAAATTATATATTTGAATAGCTGTTCAGAATGAACAACTAATTATTGTTATCTAAGTAGAGTTCTTCACACCAAATTGTGAAGTAAATCATAAACCTGAGGTGATTGTAAGTAAGAATTTAAAATGAGAAAAGATCTCAATGTGTAAGGAGAATTCCAATGCTGTTTGAAAAGTAAAATAACATATATCTAAGCAAAGAAATCAGAAATAAAACTCCACAAACATTGAATAACATCTGACATGATTTGAACTAGGTAAGCAAAGCAAAATACAAGCCCACAGCTAGAACTTTCTGGTTTGAAATCTGGAACTACCTAAGTCATGAGACATAGGAGAGAAAGTTGCTAAAATGATGATTGATATCTCACCATTAATAATAAAGCAAACGTGAGGTAATGGCACTGCCTGGAGTCTCAATGAGAAAGACAGAGGAAATACTGGCATTTCAATGATGTAGAATGAAAAAAACTATTGACAATTTACTTTATCTCCATGGTCCACTATTTGAAAACCATACTTGCTCCTGAAGACCTCTGCCATTCCTTAGATCATGTACAGAAAAATGCTTTTACTTGACTCTCATTATTTTGTTCTGTTTAAATGAGAAGGTATTAGTACACATTTCTTGATACTATACTCCAGTTCTACAAGTCAGTGATCTTGATGCAGAGATATATGCTCTTAGGACTCCAAAGTTAAGGAAAAATGCATATCATAACAAAATACTCTCTCTCTCTGACAATCTCCTTCTAGTCCTTCTGGGAGCAAGGGAAAAGTAGAGGTAAATTCTAAACAATGCACAGTATTTGATGAATGTTCAGAACAAAACTTTCTAATGTTTAACCATTTGAACACAGTCATAGGAAAAATCACCAATGAGGAAAGCAAAACATGGGAAATAGAGATGAATTCTTAAGTTGAATCCCATTATCACAAATTTTTCAAGACTCCAGTTAACTGTTATTATGTGTAGATACTAATTCCTCATTATTATTAACACTTCTTTTATTTTTTTCCTTTTTATGTTGCTTGTTTGTTTGTTTGTTTTGAACCACACAAAGTAGTACTCAGGGAATTTTCTTGACTCTGTGCTCAGAAATTACTCCTGACAGTTTCAAGGGACCATATTGAATGCTGAGGATTTAACTTGGGTCAGATGCATAGCCTTCCCACTGTACTCTGGTCCCTATATACTTGCTTTTTTTTTTCTTTTCTTTCCTTTTCTCTCTTTTTTTGTTTTGTTTTTGTTTTTGTTTGTTCTTTGGATTACACTTGGCGGTACTCAGGGATTACTCTTGGCTCTTTTCTCAGAAATCGCTCCTGGCAGCCGCAGGGGACCATATGGGATGCCAGAAATCAAACCTGGATCATCCTGGTTGGCCACATGCAAGGCAAATGCCCTACCATTGTGCTAACTCTTTGGCCCCACTTATTCTTTTTTCTAAACCATTCTATAAATTCTTCCTCTGGGTGTCTCTGAAATTCACAACCATATTTCAAAATAGTTTATTCTTAACTTCTCTTTATTTCAGAATTAACTGTTTCATCACTTTATCACTCAAGGTTTAACTTGAATAGTTTAGATATACTACTTCTGCTAGAGACACCTCTTATTGGTGCAAAGAATCTTCCTTGGTATCATTTGGAAAACAAACAAATGTCCATACACTCTAGTTTCCTGAGTCTTCTAATAATATCAACATTAATTTTTCCATACTCGAAACATAATCTATTTTACTTTCATTCTATGTCTGTAAATTCTGCCATATTCTTGGGAATATCATATCTTGGCCTCTCAGTTCCTTAATCTCTTTTCTTCCTATATTTCACCTCATTCACCCATCCGAGGACCAAACCCTGAACATTGTCACAATCAATCATAAAATAGCTTTATAATCTCATTATCTGTGATTCAACCTTTTCTATTTTTTCAGCTCTTGTTTCAGACATTCTTGATTCCAAAACTTTATGAAGGTCTGATTAGAACTATGCACCACATCTTTTGTCAATATTTTTGTTTTCATCCATTCTCATCATGTTTTTGCACCTTTCCACATTTTAGCAGAACCGATCAGCATGCAGACATGTTGTAATGTTCCTCATGTCAAAAACTATGAAAGCTCTTTCCTACAGCTACTCCCAGAATTTTTGTCAATCTAGCAAGGTTGAAACTTTGCCAAAATTTCTATAGATCTTATGTGGCCCAGTACAAGAAATGTTTTTAATTTTACTTCTATTTTTTGACACTTTACTTCTATTTTTTAAAACTGTATATTAATTCCTCTATCTCACAATTGATATAATACCCACCCTAGCTCGCTATCTGCTGCTTTTCAATTTTCCTGGGTCCTTTCTCCTATTTCACATTACAGTTCTTTAATCTCTGATGATGTATCATCATTCATTGCCTTAGTGAGTACAGCCAAATTTTTATCTTTAAATATGGCATCTTAAAGATTTCCATATCTTTATTGTTAAGATTAGTTCACAGATGAACTCCAGACTTCAGGAACATACAGAAAAATTATACTCTCAGTATTTAGTGCTAATAAGAATTTCAAAGTTAATACATTTAAAATAAATCATTCTTCTGTCCCACCTTTGAACTTGCTTCAACCATTACAAATCAAATAAAATACATGTGTATCCTTTGTCTTGATTCTAGTTTTTAAAAATCCAAGGCAAAATATCAAGTCTTCTTTTCTCCCCTCAGGTGTATAAAATTTATAATTTATCAAAAATATGAGTATTCTACTCAATCATTTGTCACATTTTCCATCATTAACATTTAATCTTCATAAAATTATTGCAAACCAACATACTCCTTGACAATACTATATTGTCATATATATATTGAATAAAAGGTATACTCTGTTCTCCTTCATGCAACCAGAATGAATCTCCCTAAAACATATATAGGTTTAATAAAAATAATAAAGGTTTAATACCATTAAAACCTTATGCCACACTGTATGTTTCTTGTATCATACAGAACAAACTATTTTTTTTTGGTTTGGGAGCCAAAGCCAGAGGTGCTTAGGAGTTACTCCTGACTCTGTCTCAGAAATCACTCCTGGCAGTATGAGGGGACCATATGGGATCTGGGGGATCAAACCCAGGTCTGTTGCATGCAAGACAAATGCCTTACTATGTTATCGCTCTGGCTCCACAAACACATATGTTTAGACTTTTATGAGGGCCAAATACATTCCACCTTAACTACTATGTTTAATATTTTCTAGACAATTTAGCATTTTGTCTTAAATTTTGTAGCTAGTGGAGCCCATTTCTACGAACTTGCAACTATCATCCCCATTTATCTGCAATTTATTTCTTAAGATCCCTAAATAAATATTAAACTCATCAAGTATTACCTTCTCATCAAGAACATATATATGTATACTATATGTCTGTGTGTATATGTATATATGTATATACACTCTACTATTTTTTTTTGTTATTTGTTTTTGGGCCACACCTAGTGATGCTCAGGGGTTACTTGTGGCTATGCACTCAGAAATCATCCTGGCTTTGGGGATCATATGGGATGCCCTACCATTTGCACCACTGCTCTGACCACTCTACTCCTAATTTTTAATATCTTATTTGATGACTATCTTGCTAGATGATAGATAAATAATCATCTGACTCGGCATTAGATTGTAAGCGTACCCGTTGCTAGATTTCTTATACTT
Source organism: Crocidura indochinensis (assembly GCA_004027635.1). NCBI lineage: Eukaryota > Metazoa > Chordata > Mammalia > Eulipotyphla > Soricidae > Crocidura > Crocidura indochinensis. Next base: position 5,928 of record PVKC010038245.1, read on the forward strand.
ACAAGAGTACAGATAGATAGACACATAAAAGTAGCAAGTACATAACAATAATTTTTGATTGAATAACACACATTTGAGCTTTTATTTTGCTGTCTTTACAGCACTGCAGTATTTAAACTTAGTTTACTTAACAGGAAGGGCAATTTATGAACCTTAAAATTAGATATATTCGCACTATTAAATAACATTCTCTGTTTCTAACTACCTCCCCAGTTAGTGAGGTTGTGAATTTTTTTGCAATGCAATGTCTTTTTTTTCATATATTAAAAGAGCTCACAGACTTGTGTTCAGCTCCTTAACTACAGAAATATTATTAGATGATTTCCCACAGTACTTATCTGAGCATTTGAGAGGAATTGAGTTGGGAAGTTTACACTTAAATACAAATGTGATCTTCTCTTGTTTGTTTGTTCTTTTAAATTCAAAGTGTATCTTAATTAAATTTCTCAGAGAAACAATAGATTAAGGGCAGTAGATCCTTAATAGAAAGGGTGATGGTCACCTGAAATTTGAGCTCCTTACAGCTTCCAGTATTCTCCGGTAAATAGATATCATGTTTTAATTTTATTTTTTACTTCTTTGGCTCCATATTTTTATATGTTAAAGGATCTGGAATTGCATGTCCTTAAAGAGAGAGATAGAAGTTATTACTTGGTGGAAGATTCCTTGGTGAACTAACACTAAAGTGGTTCTCTTTACTTATACGATATGTTTAAGAATTCTGGCAGTTTTGATGGTTAATGGAAATGTTTCTGGAGATTAACAGTTTTTTCAAACTTTTCAGGACTCCTGATACCAACCTTAAAATAAAATTTTGATTTATTTTTGTCTGATGCTATATAAAACTCTGATCTAAATGTGTGAGGAAGTGAAAGATATTTTAAAAATTCTTTGGAAAATTGAAAATTATAAAACTCCTTCCCTCCACTTCACTGTGCCTTGGTAGATATTTGGGAATTTCCAAATTCAAAACTAAATGTCATTGTGCAAAAATAAAATAGATTCAGGAAATGTGCTTTTTTATATAGTGTGCCCTCAAATATGTTATACTTTCAAATATTCGTACACACACATATATATATTGATTAAAATATCATAGTTAACTAAAGTTGGTAGACACTGGCTGTTAATATATGTGGTTATATCTAAGATGCTAGTGATGGTAAAGTAAATTTTCATTTTAGTTCACAGAAAACGGATTCCAATTAAATTGTAATTTTAATTAGGAAACATCTCTATAGAAAAATGAAATATTGTAGGAATGTGCAAGTATATTTTAAATTGGGAAAATGCTACAGTCTTTTGGGAAAGACAGCTTCCTAAAGATACTAAAGTACAATTGCCTGCTGAAATTCTCTTTAAAATTGAATTTCCTAGAACTTTTATTAATTAATTGGGCCCCTGACACATCATCCTATCTTATAGTATTTGTATAAAAGTATTGGTAGAATTTTATTCAGGATAAGTAAAACCAATTTAGATAATATATTAAAAAAATTGAATTGAGAAGCATAAAAATAAAAAAGAATAAATACGATATTGAAAGAAAATAGATACAAGAATCAGAATAGCTGTTAGGAATATCAATTATATTTTTCAAACATATTACAGAAGAGCTGTTGTCATTGACTTTTAAAAGAGAAATTTATCTAGAATATATGGCAGAAATGAGGTTATCTGTGGTGTGATCAATGACAACTTATCAAGGTACAGTTACAAAAGGATTTTTTAAATTGACTTGGCTTTAGATATGTCCAAAAATATTTTCTTGGAATGCTATATTTAAATCTGACACACTCTGTTGACCCAAATTATATATAGGAAATTTAGATATAATGGTTAGTGGAGGGAGAGACACAGTTTATATACTTGAAAAAAATGTTCTCTTTAAGCTTGCAGTTATTTCTCTTTCTTCATAAAGTGAGATAAACAAAATAGAATAAGGAGAGTAAGAGTAAGCAATATTTAGTTATTTATGAATTTCAAACTGCCAGACACTGTATTCCGGAATATAATAATATAAACCTTCATGAAGTTATTGACTTAGTGCAATGATTTAAAAATATTAGAAATAAGGATAACACAAATAAAAATACATAATAAATATAACACACCTATCCTATTATAATATTTTTGTAAATTTTTTATAGAAAGTAAAAGATTGATGTTATGCAACATAAAGCAACTAAATAAGATTTTTGCAACTGATGTGGCATTCAACTTAATAAGTTAGCTGCCCCCATGATTTATAGGAATGCATTCAGTTAAAATGGAAAAATCAAAGAAAATATTAGAGATAGTATGTATCATGCATAATCAGATGAAGTGTGAATTACTATATGTGAAATTGTTTTATTTTAAGCTGCTTTCTATTTTGTCTACTTGTAAAGTATCACTCTTAAGAATAGAATTTGTACCTCTCATTTTTGCATCTCAAATCTTAGTTTAACCCTTGACTAGTAGATGTCACTCAATAAATACATGCAAACAATTTATCCAGTGAAAGTAAACTATTATCTAACCAATGTTTTTGGTACTTGCTATAATTTGATAAGCTTTACTTCCTGAAGCAGTTAAACTTGCCTAGTAGCTTATAGTCTCTGAGTAACATTAAAATTACAGATAGTAAAATGTTGGAAACAATAAATCAAGACATCACTCAGTTTAGGATATGATTCAAACTTATAAATATAGTAAGAAAAAGTAAATGGCCTTTTAAATTACTGGGGATGAATAAAGAACTTGAAGAATTAAAAGATTAAAGTAGAAATAATTTAAATGTTTTATAGCCCAAGTTACACACACACGCACACACACACACACACATTCTGTATACAGTACAGTATTTGGGACAATAGTGGCTTTCAGATGCAGATTTTTGAATGCTATTATTATGTGCATATGCTGGTAAAAGGAAAAATGTCTGCTTTCACCTGGACACAAGTAAAAAGGGGATAATGAGATGTATATACAGTTCTTTCACGTTGCATCCTTACAAATTGCTACGTTGTCTGCAGAGAAACCATAAAAGGAACTTCTATTTTTGTTTTAGTATTTATTCCAAATATTTTGTCAAATTTTCCCAGTCAATTTTTAGTTTGAAAATCATGATAGCTTCCACATTCCTTTAGAGATGAAGAAAAATTTAAGGATTTGCATATAAAACTAAATTAAAACCATAAACAACATCTTTGAAAGTCAGATGGGGAAAATGATATTTATGCATCTCTCAACTACAAGTCCACTTACTCACATTTTTTCCTGAGATTTTGTATTGGAGACTTCCAACACAAAATAAAGTGAGAATATCTAAAAGAAAATACATGGACTACTTTGTCACTTGGCACTCTAATCACACTTCAGAACAGGTGGCCTTTTTAAAATATTTTATTTTGCGAGTCTTTCTTCTTTGTAATAAAAGTTTATTTAAAAAAAGTAAAAAAAAGTTTATTTAAGATGTGTAAATCTTGGTCATCACAAAAGTCAAACAATGTTTTATTAGCATTTTAAGTTTTATTTTAGAGGTTTTTAAATTCTATTTGTATTTTTAAATTCTTAGTAAAAGACATTCTTTCCTATGCTCTGTGTCTTGTGTGAAGCTATTTATGAGGTCTCTATGCTGTTTCTGAAAATTGAAAGCTGCTTTGGAGTACTTTCGATAAACTTATTATCTAGGATATGATACCAAAATCAATACTATATCAAAAAATGTAAGGAAAAGTATGGGATCACTTGTAATAATTTTGATGAACATAGAGGAAATTGAGTAATACATTAAGGGAGAGAGTAGATATAAAATAATCTCACTCATTTGTGGGATATAAAAAAATAAAAGAAAGAATTGTACTTTTTCTTTAATGATTTTTTATCAACCTTTCATGAACTACTCCAGCCAAATTAGCTTCCTTCTTTACTGTCATTCATTGTGTAATCTTAGTTCATTAGTACTGACTATTATTTCTCTCTCTATTTTTAATAATTAATTTATTTAAGCTCATGGTTACAAAATTGTTCATGATTGAATTTCCTTTATACAATGTACACCATTCTTTACTAGTGTGTGCCTTCTCGCCTCCACTGTCCCCTTTAGGATAGGCATTTTACACCTGCTCTCTCTCTCTCTCTCTCTCTCTCTCTCTCTCTCTCTCTCTTTTCTTTTTTGACACTGTTTTGCACTATTGCTAAGTGCTATTGCACTTTGCTTTATCACCTTTCAACACTCAGTTCTTGTCCAGAGTGATCAGTTCCAAGAGTTATTGTCACAATGGATCATTTGCTACCGTAAATGCATGCACCACTCTTTGTGGCAAGTTTTCTATCATGGTCTGGCTCTCTTGCTCTTCATCTCTATTCTCTCTGGATTTTATTATTATACTATCCATTATTTTTCATATATACTACATGAATGAGATTAGTCTATGATTGTCTCTCTCCCTCTGAGTGACTCAATTCAATCAGCACATTAATATCCATATCCATCATGTATAAGCACATTTAAAGATTTCATCTTTCCTAACAGCTGCATATTACTTCTCTCTTAAATGCTTGTCTCTGTTTAATCAGAGTACATTTAAAATTTTCTTCTCAATGTCTACAGAGAAACTGTCTAATTTAAATTTATAGGTTATGTTTATGTTCCTTCCACAAAACCCACTCTAATATCTCAATGTTATTCTAAACACTCAAGTCAATGCATACATAGTATATAATTTTTAATTATTGCATCATTTTCCAATTAATATGTGAAAGAACTTATGAACCATGTGTCAATGAATCACACTTAAGACCACTTATATATCTTTCTATCACTTGTTTCTAGTCACTATTAGAACTCTTCAATATCAAACATTTTTCATAAAATATTAATTTTTCATTGAGAATAAATGCATAAGTATACATTTGAATATGCAGTTTGTATATAAAGTATGAAAAATATTGAGAAAGCACTGAGTCAGTAATCATAGGAAATTCTATGGATTGAATTTATATAAAAGAGACTACATTTTTAGTTAAATCACAGTCATCTTTCCTTATTTCATACCAAATTCATAGAATTCTCTTAGGAACGCTAAGTTAATATATTTCAAAGTGCTCTTGAAACTGGAGGTGACTATGACATTGCTTATTATTGTAATAATAGATATGAACACTTAAGAGCTATATTTAATAATACTTTATATTTTTAGCAAAATGTTCCACTTTTAAAAGTGCATGAATGATGCTATTTCCATTTTTCAAAAATATTGACATTGCTATTGTGCTAAAAATTTCGAGTTCAGTGACATACATGATCAAAATTGAACTAAGATAGTGTTCTTTATCAATATTGAATATATTTTCTTTTTTATGTCTACCTAGTGAATCAGTGGGGATGAGATAAATTTTGAGAGAAATAGAAATGGAAATGTCATCTTATTGAGTCCAATCATCAAAAGTGCTAATAGAAAGGACATTCCCATGAACATACTATTGTATTGCATATAATTACAGTAATTCATTATGGATTGAAAGCAAGAAAAAATTAACTATGAAATAGAAAATTTGACTAATTATTTAACTAGGTTATCAACATGACTGAAGAGGGGATGTAAAAAGGACAAAATATCACCTAAATATATATTCAGTCATACATAATGCACAATGAAAATTCAATAACATAATATCAGTGAAATCCAAAACAAATGTATATCTTTTTTTTTTTTTTGGTTTTGGGTCACACCCGGCAGTGCTCAGGGGTTACTCCTGGCTCCATGCTCAGAAATTGCTCCTGGCAGGCACGGGGGACCATATGGGGCACCGGGATTCGAACCGATGACCTTTTGCATGAAAGGCAAACGCCTTACCTCCATGCTATCTCCCAGGCCCCAAATGTATATCTTAACACAAAATATCACTCAAAATTGTCAATGTTACAAAAATGAGTAAATAGTAATGTTCTAAGTGAAAGGAGATTAAAGAAATATGACTATTAAATGTTCTGTACTGTAAATTCAAATTTCTATTATATCTGTACAGCTAAACAGCAAATTGAAGCACAGGAACTAGATTAAAATATTGCATCGATGCACTATAATGAGAAGATATTTTTTAATAAATCCATTAGAAAAAATAGGCCATTATTTGCCAATATATTCTTAGGTAGTCCAGAAAAATGTTTTGAGATAGATCTATCAGAGGATAAAAAGTGCTAAATAGCAGAACAAAATTGAAATAAATCTGAAAATAACATGGGCTCTGTGAATATAAGAAAAGAATCATAATACTCTATAATAGTCTCTGTACTAGTCTTGTGATTTTTTTTCCTGCAATTGAAATTATTTCCAAATGAAAGCTCAAAAAATAATAGAGTGCTGAGTGTTTAGTGTCATGGCTGAGACTCATCTGAAATAGTTTATTTTATTTACTAAATAGCTTACATACAACTTGGCTAGAGCTTAATCTCCTTGGAAATTAATATATTTTGTGCATAAAAATAGCAATACCGAGGTGTTTGATATGTTAATATTTTACTGCATTTTCATTTATTATTATTTATTATTAATGAAATGCAGTTGTCTTTGAAGCCTGCTGAGTGTTAATAATGAAATTGTGCAATGTTCATTTTCAAATGTCTGTGTCCCATATGTGTTATGAAGACAAATGCAATATGCACTTCAAATCACTTTATAAAGAATCAGACTCAGAATTAACCCACTAATGTACCTTAAATGTGTGATTAAACACACCATAGGTAGAAGAAGCACATGGTGTTCAGTTTGTACATGATATTTAAAGTGCCTATATCTTGAGACTTTATTTATGTGGTCTTATGAATCTACTTAAGTACTCAAAATACTATACTATTATACACGATTTAGTAACAAGTTTTCCATGGTCC
>PVKC010038246.1:0-12803 GCA_004027635.1 Crocidura indochinensis
AAATCACATTTTTTGTGTGTTTGCTGGTTTTTTTTTTTTTTTTTTTAGTTTGGGGATACCCCACCCAGTATTGCTGTGGGGGGGGGGCTCTCTCCTGACTCTATTCACGGGTTTCTATGGGTGGAGGGAATCAGTTTGCTGAGAGAAAGGCAAATATCATAATCCCTGCACTCTCTCTCTGACCTTTTTCAACTTCATTTTGTTATGGTAAGAAAAAGAAAATTCTATTTTCACAGAGAAGGAACAGCTGAGCTCATCTTCCACGCTGGCAAAGATCAAGCTGTAATGTTTTTAAAATTTAGCAATTTCTTAGTCACCTCTTTCATGTCAAATCCCATATTGGTGTCTGCTTCTCAGAAGGTCCTGCCGACTGACCCCTGGTGGGAACCAAATGAGAGAACATACAGGAAAATCACAGACCACTGCCTGACCTCCAGGAAGTGAACTTTTGCTGTGAGCTAGAAGGCACAACCAAATCTCACCCACTGGGGCTGGAAAGATAGCACAGCGGTAGGGCATTTGCCTTGCACACAGCTGATCCAGGATGGGCAGTAGTTGGAATCCTGACATCCCATATGATCTTCTGAACCTGCCAGCAGTGATTTCTGAGTGCAGAGCCAGGAGTAACCCCTGAGCACCTCCAAGTGTGCCCCAACCCCCCCCCAAAAAAAAACACCCTCATGCATTGCTATGTCCAGAAGCGTGGCTGGAACAATAGGACAGTGGGTAGAATATCTACGTTGTTCAAAGCCAACCTGGATTCATTTCCCTAAGCACTGCCAGGAATAACCCCTGAGCACTGCTGGATGTGGCTCCAAAATCAAAACAAAAACAAAAAAAATCAAGTTTCTATAATGCTGCTTGCACTCCCTAACCTTGAGATGGAAGTACATCATGAAGGAATCTGGGTGACCCCTAAATGCAAACATCAGGGTACTTATAAAGACAAAGCAAGAAGGATGAAGTAAGACTCAGATGTGACTTGAGTAGTAGAGAATACATTTCTTCTTCTTTTTTTTTTTTTTTTTTTGGTTTTTGGGGCACATCTGCAAATGCTCAGGGGTTACTCCTGGCTGTGCGCTCAGAAATCACTCCTGGCTTGGGGAACCATATGGGATATCATATAGGGAATTGAACCAGGGTCTGTCCTAGGTTAATGCATGCGAGGCAGGAGCAAATACCCTACTGCTGTGCCATCACACTCAGCCCCTGAGAGTACATATTTTGTATGCCTGAGCCCCATTCCTGACACTGCATGTAGTTCTCCCCCAGCTGGTACATCTCTCTGTACAACCCACAGGGCCCCAGTACTTCTGGGTCTTAGCATTACTATATCATTAGGCCAACATTCTGAACCACCAGACCCACAAAGCTGCACCACTAGCAGTGGCTCATGAGTACTGTTGAGTACAAAAGAAAACTTTTTATTTTTAAAGAAAGAGGGACAGGGAATAGGATAAGGCACCTGTCTTGCCTGTGCTGACCTGGATTTTACCCCAAGAACCCCATATGTTCCCCCAACCCTACCAGGAGTGATCCTTAAGCACAGAGTTTGAAGTAAGTCCTAGCACCACTGGGTGTGGGGCAAAAGCAAAGCAAAACGAAAAACAAAAACAAAGAGGGGCCAGTCAGATTACATGCGGCCCATCGAGGACATTTATCTGGCCTACCAAGTGTTGTTGCCGCTGCTGTCTGTCCTCCTTAGCAGACCATTCATTCTAGGCTTATAGTGCACATGTGTGGAATGTACATCTCACTCTCCCAACTCCCTTCATTCTCTCTGTCTCTTGACTCCTCCTCTCATACTCAGGCAGGGGTCCTCAAATTATGGCCCCCAAAAGCAGACTCATAGTTCCATTCAAATACTGGTAAGTTCGTTGATTTGACTTTATTTGTTCTTCATTTTTTTTTTTTTTTGGTTTTTGGGCCACACCCGGTGACGCTCAGGGGTTACTCCTGGCTATTTGCTCAGAAGTCGCCCCTGGCAGGCACGGGGGACCATATGGGGAACCAGGGGATCGAACCGCGGTCCGTCCTAAGTTAACGCAATCACCTTATCTCCAGCGCCACCGCCTGGCCCCATTTGTTCTTCATTTTAAATATCATATTTGTGGCTCCAGTGAGGTGGCGCTAGAGGTAAGGTGTCTGCCTTGCAAGCGCTAGCCAAGGAAGGACTGTGGTTCGATCCCCCGGTGTCCCATATGGTCCCCGCAAGCCAGGGGCAATTTCTGAGCGCTTAGCTAGGAGTAACCCCTGAGCATCAAATGGGTATGGCCCCCCCAAACCCCCCCCAAAATGCCATACTTGTTCCATTATTATTTTTTTTTTTACTTCTAAATAAGATGTGCAGTATGCATAGGAATTTGTTCAGCTTTTTTTTTTTAAACTATAGTCTGGCCCTCCAATCTGAGGGACAGTGAATTGTGCCCCCTGTTTAAAAAATTTCAGGATTCCTGGTTTTACACATGGTTGGTTCAATTTCTATTACAGCAAATGGTCCCTAAGCACCGCCATGTATAGCCCCAAAAATTCAGAATAAAGAAGGTAGGCATAGGGGTGCAAGGAGAAGTTGCTCAGAACACACTCTTGGAGGTTTGATGTTTGTGGACTGTTTCTGGAAGACACCAAAGACTGGAGGTCACCCCCCACCCCGGCAAGAAACGCCCTCTGAATAAAGAGACCTTGCCAGTCCTTTTATTTGTACCATGTGAATGTGATTCACCATCACAGAACTAAAAGCAAACAAAAACTGTCCTTGATCATATTTTAAATAGAACTAAATTCATGGCACTTACTTTCTTCAAGGACAACTTATGTCCTGGGTAGTGCTTGGGGGCTACTTGAGGCTCGGAGTTCAGGGGGTCAGAAGTGATGCCAGGTATTCAACCAACCATAGTCCTGCCCTATGTCTCCATCCCCTGGAACAACCTTTCTTACCAGCATAGCTTTGCCTGGAAAAGAGTGTTTGCTCTGAGATGAGGCCTCAAAACTTGGGGATACTGCCCTGACCCTTGGGCCCAGAACCTGAAAGTTGGGGACTTCCAGGGTGCTTTCTCTCCAGCTTTTCAGCATTGGAAATAGCTGGTTCTACCTGCCGTGGGCCCCTTCAACTTGTCTCTCTTACAGGGCTCATGAACAGTGGTTCAGCCAACCAACGCCCTTCTGAATCAGACCTCAGATAAGAGAGGTCTCCAGTGACAGAACACTGCCCCACTCCCCAATCATGCGCCTCTCGTGCTGCAACTTTTTTTTTGTTTTTTTTTGTTTTTTGTTTTTGGGTCACACCCGGCAGTGCTCAGGGGTTACTCCTGGCTCCATGCTCAGAAATTGCTCCTGGCAGGCATGGGAAACCATATGGAGCACCGGGATTCGAACCGATGACCTTTTGCATGAAAGGCAAACGCCTTACCTCCATGCTATCTCTCGGGCCCCTCGTGCTGCAACTTTTCAGTCAAAGTCAGACCTTTGATACATGGCATCTCTTCCTCAGAGATGTGCCTTGGTTAACCCATTTTTTTTTCTTTTTTTTTCTTGGTTCCTTTTTTGGGGAAGAGGAATATACCTCGTAGTGCTCAAGGATCACATTTAGAAGTGATCAGGATACTATATGGAGTGATGGGGATCAAATTGGACTGGTCTTCTGCAAGGCATGTGCCTCCCCATTGTATTATTGCACCAGCCCATTCCTTCTGAAAAGCTATTTCCCAGACCCTGTGTGTTGTTTCACTACCTTTGTGAGGTCCTAGGTTCCATCCGCAGCAAGGGCAAAAGTCAAAGTTCTTCAAGAAAGACAACCATTGATCTCACCCTCTGTGTAAAATCTAAAACAAATTGTTCAATTTTATTTATTTATTTATTTATTTATTTATTTATTTATTTATTTTTGGTGGGGAGGCACACCTGGCAGTGTCTGAACTTATTCCAGACTCTGCAATGAGGAATCATTCCTTTTTTACAATATTTTCATTTAACATTTTTTTGTGGGGGAACACTGATGACACTCAGGGGTTACTCCTGGCTGTGCGCTCAGAAATTGCTCTTGAATTGGGGGACCATATGTAATGCTGGGGATCGAACCAAGGTCTGTCTTGGGTCAGCGCGTGCAAGGTAAATGCCCTACTGCTGCACTATCATGCTGGCCTCATCATTTAAACTTCTCTTTTTTTTTTTTGTTTTTTTGTTTTTTGGGTCACACCCGGCAGTGCTCAGGGGTTACTCCTGGCTCCATGCTCAGAAATTGCTCCTGGCAGGCACGGGGGACCATATGGGGCACCGGGATTCGAACCGATGACCTTCTGCATGAAAGGCAAACGCCTTACCTCCATGCTATCTCCCGGGCCCCTAAACTTCTTAATTAATACAATGTTAACGGAATCACCATGAGATACAATTATGAAATTATTCGTGATTGAGTTCAGTCATATAATGTTCGGGGATTAGTCTTGGCAATACTTGGAAATCATTTGTGGTGCTGGGGACTGAACCTAGGTCAGTGGCATGCTAAGGCCAGTCTTACATGCTGCACTATTACGACAGCCCCCCAAAAACACCCAATTTTAAAAGACAAACACAAGATGGAGGATCCAGAGGCAGCTGTTTTGACTTCTCCGTGACCCCCTCCCAGCCTCTCCCAGCCTTTCTTTTTTTTTTTTTTGGATCACACCCGGCAGTGCTCAGGGGTTACTCCTGGCTCCATGCTCAGAAATTGCTCCTGGCAGGCACGGGGGACCATATGGGGCACCGGGATTCGAACTGATGACCTTTTGCATGAAAGGCAAACGCCTTACCTCCATGCTATCTCCCGGGCCCCATCTTTCAACTTTTCTAAACATTTTTCAGTGTCAGATACAAGGGCACAATCCCTCTTTTGCTTCCTTGCAGTGGGTACCCCAGAGACCCAGGAGGGGTATCCCCTTTGCTTCTCCAGGTGGGTGAGTATTCACTGACACAGAAGAACTAGAAAAGACCCATGGGTTTAAGTGGGAAATCTTAAGTGCTTCAGAGAAAAATGAACTTCAGGACTGATCCAACCCCATCATCTCCTATCTAGCTGGAATGGGGTTAAAAAGACTAGTGGGAAAAGAAGTGAGTGTGTCCCTGGTTAAAAAAAAAGGGGGGGAGGTTGGAGAGATGGCATGGAGGTGGACATTTGCCTTGCATGCAGAGGGATGGTGGTTCAAATCCTGGCATCTCATATGGTCCCCCGAGTCTGCCAGAGTGATTTCTGAGCATAGAGCCAGGAGTAGCCCCTGAGGGCTGCCAGGTATGATCCAAAAAGCAAACCCAAAAAAACAAAAAACAAGGCAGAGTGTAGACGTGACAGAGTTTTGCAGGAGGCACCTGGGCCAGCCAGAGCTTGGATCTGATGCCTGTTCCTTGATGCATAGAGCATCAAGATCCATCCTGGGCGGAACAATTGCTGGAGAGAGGCCTCCCCGGGTTTGGGGGAGAACAGGCTCCAGGGCGCTGATTCTGTCTTATCTGCCCAGAAGGGTCCCAGCAGAGTGAAAAGAGGTTGAAGAACATGAGAATATTTTAGGGCCCACCAGGGTAGCTCCTAGACCTGGACTGTGTTGTGCACCCGTTGCTGGCAGGAGGAGCAGCAGCACTATTGCCCTTCTGCAATGATTAGCTGCAGGCTTAGGGTCTCACTCAGCTAAACAGGGGGTTGAGCTTGATGGTTTTTTACATAAGCACTGTCCCGGGTTTCCTATAAACAGTTAGCAAGAGGCAGCTATTCAAAGCAGACAGTGGGAACATGTGGGAGGTCACTGAATCTGGCACTGGGACCCTGGGCACAGACACTGACGTGCCAAGTGCCACCCAGGCCAAACAAAGCGAGGGCAGAGGCGGAAGGCAGGGACCAGACAGTCAGAGCAAGGGAGCAGGGAAAGCACTAATTAAAGTATTTAATGCACTAGTTGATGTTCCCGATTTTTCCCCCTCCCTGCTAATGTCTGCCTTCCCATGATTTGTCTGCTCATGGAGTTAAGTTGAAGGTCATTTGTGATTCACCAATATATTTTTATTCAGCAAGTAATTCCTGCACCGGATCCTTGGTAGCCACTGGGTTATAATGACAAAAGTAATGATAGCTTGGGGTTGGGATATGGTTGTAAGAGGTGGAGCACAGACCTGGCATGTTGTGCAAAGTCTCAAGTTTGATGCCTGGCCCTTCCCACTCATCCCCAGGGTGCAGCCCCAAGTCCTGCAGGAGTACTGAACTGTCCAGCTGGACACCAGCAGAGAGTCCCAGGGAAATAGAAGCGACCATAGCTCACCTCTCTGGACTGTCCACTATGCATGGCACCATGTGATTCATGCTTCAGGCTAAATCCAGTTGGTTTTCCTCCTTTGAGGAATGTGCAGGTCCCAGCTTAATTTCCTGGGCTGGGAGGGCACTAAGCAAGACACATGGACTTGCCCAGGATTCCACATTAACTAACCCCAAGTACTTGGGAGGGCAGAAGGTTACAAACTCCTATGTGCCACAAGGTGGAGGCATTAGGACACAATGCCCACATCCCTCTCGGCATGCAGCTGAAATTGCAGAGGAGTGGCAAATGTTGAATACAGACATATTCTTATAGGAGCACAGACCCATGCATTTGGCACAAAGAGGGCATGGTATGTGTGAGCACAGAACGAACTGGTGAAGAAGTACTCCTGCCCAGAACAGGGTGGGCAACGAAGGCACTCATGTGCAGATGGAGGCCAGTGCATGCATGGTGCACACAGACAGGGCCCTTCCAATTCTCTCACCTGCTCCCATGTGGGCCTGGGTGGGTCTATTTGAACAGTATGGCCAGTTGAGGCATGAGAAACCTGTCAGAGTCAGGGAGAGGGGGGCTGGTGAGTGGAAGCAGCAGTTTTGAGGGACTGTGGAGGCACCAGGGAAGGACAGCAGGGGTATACAGGTCCTGTGAAGACTTTTGTGGGAACCCTGAGGCAGACTGGGCAGGGGAGGAAGTAACTGAGTTGAGCCAATATGTTCCCCGATCTATAGGAGAGAAAATTCTGAGGGCTAGGATGAGGGCAAAAGCAGGAAGGGAAGGGAAAAAACTACTGTGTCACCAAGGGAGACAATGGACTGGTGTGTAGTATAGAGAAGTGGGCATATTGTCAGGATTTGCTGATGGCTTAGGAGGAGGGGTGTCAGAAAGAAGGAGGGCTTCATGGTTTGGCTAGAGTACCTGGGTCAGATAGAGGTACCATTTACCTCAATAAAAAGGGCTTTGGAAAAAGCAGGGATGGGGATGGGACCTCCAAGAGAAAAAATAGTCCCTCTTTTGAAGGCTCCACCTTGTTACAAAAATAGTGTGTTGTAGGGCCTGGAGCAAGAGAACAGCAAAAAGGGTATTTGTCATGCACGTGGTCAATCTGGGTTCAATCCCCAGCGTCCTGTATGGTCCCTTGAGACCGCTGAGTATTTCTTAAGCTCAAAAATACGAGTAGACCTTAAGCATTCCTTAGTTTAAAAAACAACAAGAAGGGGCCTGGGAGATAGCATGGAGGTAAGGCGCTTGCCTTTCATGTAATAGGTCATCGGTTTGAATCCCGGTGCCCCATATGGTCCCCCGTGCCTGCCAGGAGCAATTTCTGAGCATGGAGTCAGGAGTAACCCCTGAGCACTGCCGGGTGTGACCCCAAAACCAAAAAAAAACCAACCAACCAAACAAACAAACAAACAAACAAAAACAACAAGAAGGGTCTGAAGCAACAACACAGCAGGTAGGGAGTTTGTCTTGCACGCGGCAGACCTGGGATGGGCCCGGGTTCAATTCCCTGGCATCCCACATGGTCCCCAGAGCCTACCAGGAGCAATTTCTGAGCCTAGAGCTAGGAGTAGTCCCTGAGCACATCTGGTTGACCCCAAAACCTAAATAAATAAATGGTTTTTTTTTTTGGGGGGGGGTCACACCCAGCAGTGCTCAGGGGTTACTCCTGACTCCATGCTCAGAAATCACTCCTGGCAGGCACGGGGGACCATATGGGGCACCGGGATTCGAACTGATGACCTTTTGCATGAAAGGCAAACGCCTTATCTCCATGCTATCTCCCGGGCCCCTAAATAAATAAATGTTAAAACAACAACAACAACAACAAGAAAACTAAAAACAAAGTGCTGTAAAAGTTTGATTCCATACTATTTGCTAGAAGAAAGGGATCAAGTATAGTGATGGGTGTGGGGACTCCCAACCCAGGGTCCTCCCACCTTCCACAGCTGCACAGCAGGAAGGCATCTCTGAATGGGGGAATTACCTAAAGCAGGACCGTAGTGATGTGATGACCCTCAGGGGATGTAGGAGGGACGTCTTCATGGTTCTTGGTTAGATGATACCCCCTAGTGGCAATGTGCTACATCACAGCCCAATTTTACCCAGCAACCAGATTTCCCCTAGAGACTCACTGTGCATCCTTTCAATGACACTTTGCCAGGGTTTACCCTGTGCTGAACACACTTGGCATATTTCCTTCCTCAATACAGAAGCCCAGGGTGGAGCTTGTCTCTATCCGGGTCTCCCCGCTAAGAGAAGAGGCCAAAGGCCCACCAGCTGCCTTGCTGGGTCCTCTCCCCAGGTTTCTGATGTCCCAGCAGTGTCTCCATCAGGCCCCTGTTTCCAACCATACTGGCCTTCCAGAGGCCAACTGTGAATTCTACATATGCCTAAGAGTATAATTCAGTGGCAATAAATATATCTCGTGTTGTTCAACCATCACAGTCATTGGCACCCAAACTTTTCTTATCGCCTCACTAAAAACTCCACATCCTTAGATACTAAGCTTCCCCACAATCTGTTCAATTTCCTGTCTCTCTGAACTTGCCTAGGTGTCATGCTACAAATAAGTGGAGGTTGGTCCTTCGTGTGGTTTATTTCACTAAGCACAAATGTTCGGCTGATGTAACATGTTATTGCTTTTCTTGGGGGCACACCCAGCGGCACTCAGGGGTTACTCCTGGCTCTTCATTCGGAAATCACTCCTGGCAGGCTCAGGGGACCATACAGGATGCCAGGGATCCAATCCAGGCCAGTCCCAGGTTGGCCGCATGCAAGGCAAATGTACTACCACTGTCTTATCACTCCACCCCCTAAGTGTGCTTCTATAGTGAATCGTGGAATTATCTTTAGCTTGTACTGGTCAGTAAATCAATTGGTAAAGAAAATGATGCTGGGGCCGGAGAGATAGCATGGAGGTAAGGCATTTGCCTCTTATGCAGATGGTTGGTGGTTCAAATCCCGGCATCCCATATGAGCCCATGAGCCTGCCAGGAGCAATTTCTGAGCATAGAGCCAGGAGTAACCCCTCAGCACTGCCGGGTATGATCCAAAAACCAAAAAAAAAAAAAATGATGCTACTTCTGAGGGTCATAGTGAGAATTTATTACTGGAGATGGGCTTGGTAAGGGCTCAATTTTTTTTTTAATATTTACAGCTGTTGAGGCCAGAGGTGAAGGAATTTCCCTTGTATTTGGTTGACCAGAATTCAATACTGGCATATGGTCCCCTGAGCACCAATAGGAGTGATCCCTGGGCATAGACTCAACAAAAAGAAACTGGGAGTTGCCATTTGTGGTCCACTGTCCTAATAAATATTAATATATAACACCTCCACAAACATGCCATTAACCTGCAAGCTCCCCACAGCATTCTTCCCATGCATTTATTCTCACAGATCTGGGCACGATACATTAGTTCCGGGGCAATTGCTTTCACCTCCTTCTTGGGCCTCCCCACCTTTCTCTCCCCCCAGGCTTTTCTGTGGTCAGCTGACTGAAAGAACCCTCCTCTGATCTCATCACTGGTTTCCTTGGCAACCAGTCCCCAGTCTGTGTTTAGCTGGGAGTTTTCTTTCTTTTTTCAGTTTTTCGGGCCACACTCATTTGATGCTCAGGGGTTACTCCTGGCTAAGCGCTCAGAAATTCCCCCTGGGACGCCAGGGGATTGAACCTCGGTCCTTCCTTGGCTAGCGCTTGCAAGGCAAACATCTTACCTCTAGCGCCACCTCGATGACCCCCAAGTGTTTCTTTCTTTTTTTTTTTTTTAAGCTGGGAGTTTTCTAAAAAAAAAAAATCACCTTGTTCTAATTTCAGGGTAGTGAGGGCTCTTTCAGCAGCAGCAAAGAACAAAAACCAAACATAAACAAAAGATGTCACATGTGCTAATCCCGCAGGTGATACGAAAGTTTTAGGAGCTGTAAGATGGCCTGGATTGAAACCCTAGAGTCTAGGGCCTAGACGGAGTCTTCTGATCATATGACAATAATCACGCTCCCCCTTGGAGAGAATTTTTCAACCACCCCCCAAGGCTAGGCTTGACCACGAGACTGGCTTTGTCCAGTGCAGACTCTGATGCTTTTGGTGCCATTCTGGAGTCACCACTTGTAGGGAAGGCCCTTGTGTGGGTCTGTCACCCCACAATGGGTCTCCTTGGCTCCTGCCCACCAGCTGGGTGATCACTGACCCATCTCAGCACTGTTTCACCCACCTATGAGCTGGAATGAAAATGAGAGATGTTGCCAGGCTCTGATGGAGTGGGCAACAAGCTTTCCTTTCCTCCTTTTTTATTTGTTGGTCACACTCGGAAATGCTCAGACATTTCTCCTGACTCGGATTTTAGGGATCCTTCTAAGGCAACTGTGTGGGGCTCCAGGGGTTGAATCAGAATTAGCTACCTGTAAGGCATGTGCCCTACCTAAGGTACTATTCCTTTGGTCCAATTTTTTAATTAATTCATTTATTTTTTGGCCACACCTGGTGGCACTCAGCAGGACCATGTGGGATACTGGGAATCAAACCCGGGTCTGTCACAGGTTGGCTGTGTGCAAGGCAAACATCCTACCTGTGATGCTCTTGCTCCAGTCCTGCATATAATTACTTTTTTAACAGTAGATTTCAAGATTGTAAATGATTTGGTATTTTAGGAGTACAATGCCACCAAAGTATCAATATTCTACCTACCTGTAATTATGGTTCATAAGACCTGCACATCACCAGCCTCTTTTCTCTAAGTCCCTCTACGTCCCTCTGTTAACACACACACACACACACACACACACACACACACACACACACACACACACACACACACACACAGCAGCGTTCAGGAATGAGGCCCCCCACTCAAGAGCCAGCCTGCACCAGGATGGATCCTGCCTTCTTCTCACCAGTCTCCTTCAGACTGGGGCAGAGCCAGCTGAATTCCTGGAGCGGCCCTGGAAATTCTCCTGTTCAGAGATGATCTGAAAAGGGGAGTGGGGGCCCATCATGGTGGGGAGTGCGCAGAGAGCCTCGGAGGAGGCTGACAGGGTCCACCACGGGCCTACCTTGTGGTGAACCAGCTGGAGCCCGTGTTTCACCTCCATGAGCCTCAGTGTCCCTTTTTGTGAAGTGGAAACTAAAGACAGCACCCAGCTCATAGGGATGTGAGGCCTGAGAGGAGGAGGTGCGAGTTCAGTGAGTTTCACAGTGTTTGCTCTGGTGTGGGGGTCACAGCACCGATGGAGGCTCTGGCTGCAGGTCTCGAGCCAGATCCAGAGCCAGATCCCATAGAAGTAGGAGGGGCCGGAGAGATAGCATGGAAGTAGGGCATTTGCCTTGCATGCAGAAGGATGGTGGTTCGAATTCCGGCATCCCATATGGTTCACTGAGCCTGCCAGGAGCGATTTCTGAGCATAGAGCCAGGAGGAAGCCCTAGTCACTGTGTGACCCCAAAACTTCCCTTGCTCCACTTTTATTTTTCTAACACCCAGCTCAAACGTCTGAGCAAGCATTCTAGTTATAAAGCTAGGTGATTCTCACTAACAACTCAACAATTCTTTTCTACACAGATTACAGATAGTAGGATAGTGGTTGTACTTTTCTCAATTCTAAAGGATACGAGAAATGCAAAAACAGGGAAATACTGTCATCTGAAAATTGCTTTGATCATATGATGTAGAGCCTCAAGTTCGAAGAGCTCTAGCTTGAATTATCAATATATTTCTATTTTAGCCCACCATTTTTTATTTTCTCAAGCATATGGCTCTTTAAGTGGACTTATCTAGGCTCCTGAGTGATTCATTCTGTGAAATGGTTAAACAAATAACTTAGAGTTATCTAACATCTCAGAAATTTCTTTTTTTGTTTTGTTTTGTTTTGTTTTTCGGGCCACACCTGTTTGATGCTCAGGGGTTACTCCTGGCTAAGGGCTCAGAAATTGCCCCTGACTTGGGGGGGACCATATGGGATGTGCCGGGGATCAAACCGAGGTCGAGATCTTTCCTTGGCTAGCACTTGCAAGGCAGACACCTTACCTCTAGCGCCACCTTGCCGGCCCCCAACATCTCAGAAATTTCTAAAGGAAGAATTATAAAGAAGGAAAAATCTCACCCCAAATTGTGTTTAGTAAAAGGTTATTTACATAAGAGGGACTCTGGAGACCTATTTCTAATTGACTTTTGTAGGGATATTTATCTCACCATGTCAATTTGTTCATCTTTTCTTTTTTCTTTTTTTTTTTTGGTTTTGGGGCCACACCCAGTGATGCTCAGGGGTTACTCCTGGCTATGCGCTCAGAAGTCGCTCCTGGCAGGCACAGGGGACCATATGGGAACCGGGGGATCAAACCGTGGTCCGTCCTAGGCAAGGCATCAGGCACCTTACCTCCTGCGCCACCTCCCGGCTCCCATCTTTTCTTCATTCTCATGATGACCAACCCCCTCTCCCCCGTTTCAAACCCTGGCATCACATGTGGTCTTCCAGCACTACCAGGAGTGATTCTGAGTAAGCCCTGAGAATCACCAAGTCTAGGTTAGAAACAAAG
>PVKC010038247.1:0-12788 GCA_004027635.1 Crocidura indochinensis
CTATAGGAGTTTGAGGGGGTTTAATGGGGGGGGGGGGCATTGGGTAGGTGATCCCTAACACGGTCCTCCAGATGCAGAGGAGTCCTGAGTCTCCCTGAAGCTGACCACAGTTTCTGACTCTCTCTAGGTTGTTTCTGTACCTCTAAAAGGCATCCTTTGTTCTTGAGCAAGGACAAGATTGCCACTAGGGTTTGATTTAGCAGGGGAGGGACCTGGGAAAGAATGTGACCCCCTGCAGGGCTTCCTGACTGGAGTGGCCTGGTGCCTGGGAGATGAGCAGCTTGGGGTAGAGGAGGCAGAAAGAGAATACGAGGAAACCCTTATCAGGCCACATTTGCATACCAAAGTGCCTTTCCTGCTGGACTGGTGAGGCCTGCCACAGATTCTTTCAAGGCCAAGAGGTTTTACTCTGAAGCTAAATCCTGACATTACTATTTCTCCTCAGGAAACAAAAATAGCTCTGTTCCCAAAGGCCCCACAGAATTTACCTCACTTGCAGTTACCCTAATGGTCCCTAGGTGGTTGCTGAGGCTTCCAGGAGGGATTCTGGGATATTCCTCTTATATTCCCTAAGACCTATAACCAGGAAGATAAAAATACTGTACTCAATATGACCCATCATTTATCGACACAGCCACCAGTCACCTTCATTCATTCATTAGTCCACTCATTCATTCTCCCATCTAGCCATCATCTACCCACTTGTCCTCTATCCATCCATTCATCCATTCATCCATCCATCCATCCATCTATCCATCCACCCACCCACCCATCCATCTATCCACCCATCCATCCATCCATCCATCCATCCATCCATCCATCCATCCATCCATCCATCCATCCATCTCATCTATGCATCCACTTACTCACAAATCCATGCATCCAACTAGCTAGCTACCTACTCATCTATTCATTATTCCATGCATCCCACCTACCCTCACTGCCATATATCCACCTACTTACCCACCCCTATTTCTCTTCTTAGGACTTTATATCCTCTGACTAATTAGCATAAGGGGTGGAGTCTAGGATGACCTGAGTAAAGTCTGAGACATTCCAGCACTAGAACTTGGATGGAGTTTTGGCAACTTGGGAAGAAATGTGTTGGAGGCAACTCACAGGATCCTTGACAAACTGCTCCAGAATAGGGTACATTTTGACATACCAAAGGAGTCTGAGAATCAGGAAGGGCCTGACTTGAAAGAGCTCCTCCACAGATCCAAGGAAGAGGAACCCCCTAAGCTTGAAACACAAAGAAGCCCATGGAACAGGTCTCTGCAGGTGCTCCCAAAAGCACGCCTTGACCATGCATTATTCAACCTGCTCTCTCCCCACCCCTATTCACTCCTCATTTCTCCTGCCTGTCTCATTTTCTCATGAAAATTCACATCAAACATTAGATGCATCTCAAGCTTTGCTCCAAAAAGCTGTCTTTACTGGTCCAACTAAAAATTCCCCCAAGAATAGTGAGAAAACCCTCCTCTGTTCAGAACAAGAGAGAGAGAGAGAGAGAGAGAGAGAGAGAGAGAAACACTGTAGCTGAGCTTTCTAAGACATGTTTTTGCAAAGGAGTGATGTAAAAAAGTTGTGGTTCCTCTGACTTTGAGGAGTGGTCACACCTTAAACTCCATGGCCCAGCCTTTCTCTAACAGAATAATTCTCAGAACTCCCTTTTCCACCCCACAAGGATGCTCAGGAGAACAAGGGTCTTCCAGGAAATGTTCTTAGGGGGAGAAGGATACTGAAAGGCTGTGGATGGGTCCTCAGGATGAAGGAGAATAGTCTCCCACCCCCTTACACACACCTAGGAATAAAACAGCCTTTAAATAAGAATACTTCTGATTAAAAGTCCAATTTTCTTTTATATTCCTCAAATCAAAGAAGAGAGGCTATTAAGTAAGCATGATCACCATGAACAGGACTGAGAGTGGTACTTAGAGAGTTGTTTTTTTTTATGATTCCATTTACTCCAAATGAAAAATGGCATTCGCCCAACATCGCGATGGATGAGGAAGAGATTTGATAAAGTAACTGAGGAGGAAAGATGAACCCGAGAGAGAAATCTATTGTGATTAGATGATCTTGTGGTCTGTGTCCTGGTTACAAATAACCTACCTCCTGCCTCGGAACTGAATCTTGATGCTTTGAGGGAGGACATCTGTTTAGAAACCACTGTGGCCATGTGGACTAACGTGGGTTTTTGTTTTAATTTATGTTTTTTTCAAGAGCTAGAGATGGTTTCTCCATTTTCAGATTCTCTCTCACTCGCTCGCTTGCTCTCTCCTTTCTCTCAAGAAAGCAGAATTACAAGGGGGTTGAGCTAACTACAGGTCTAGTTTCGAATGATACCAAAACTGCATTCTTGAGAGACAGTCTGCTCTGCTTTTTAAAAGCAAAGACTCGCTCATGGTCAGGACAAAGAGAAGCCAGAAAACTTTCCAGGAGAGCATCTGCGCTGACACAGAACAGGAGGTGAGGTTGTAATCTCCTCATAAACACACATCTCCTTCCCTTTAGGGCTCACACCCAGCACTGGGGACCCCCTGAGGTTGGGGCTAGTGAGTGACTCCTTCATTAAAAAAATACCAATAATACATAAGCGAAGAAAAAAAGAAATAAAATGGAGAAAGAGCATCAAACAAACGATGAAAACGTGGGGGAAAGAGCTTGCATGTTGTACATCTCCGCGTTTTGGTAACCCAAAGAGGGAATATAAGCTTAAAGTCCTGAATTTAACAAACCTAATTATCAAGGCTTAATTAGTACCAAGGGTACAGCTTCACGGAACACCTGCAGACTTAATTTATGTCCTGACAGAGAGGAACAAGTGTTAATGGGCTGTATTTATGTTAATACCTGAACCTTAGGATCCAGCGGAATAAAAGAAACCCTGCATTATTTTCTCCAAGCTACAGAACACAGAGCACAGAGTCCCAGCTTAATGTTGGCGTGCACATGATTCTTCAGGGAGTTCTACTTAAACTTTTAAAATCAGTAAAGTGCAATGTAAAAAAAGGAGAGTGACTTTGGGGCTCAAGAGGTGGTGGTGGTGGGGGGTAATCTGTAAAAGTTTCCCAAGATCAGCCTATCCACTTGAGATTGCGATTGGCAAGCCTGACATGTGCTCCTGGAGTTCAAAAACAGTGGCATTCTGTCTGTAGTTTTAGAGATACCGGACCTCACCCCAGCAAGCACCATAAAGAAGAGGTAGAGCAAGCACGAGGGAGTTGGCACTGGAAGAGTCACAGCGTGTGATACATTTCTTTGATACACAGAGTCCCAAAGGCTTCATAAGTCACCTGCTCTTTGTCACGATTCAAGGTAACTCAGAGATCTGGAGTCAAGTTCCCAGTACCAATTCTCTTTAACCATAGGTTCAACTACTTTTAATAGACAATAAATATAGATATATATGTATGTATATATATGTCATATCTATGCATACTTACTAAAACTCTCAGCAAACTAGAAATTGATGCAAGCTCTTTAATCGGACAAAGGTAAAAACCCTGATATTAGCAAAAGTTAAATAGAGAAATAGCAAATAAAGCAGTGATGTTTACTCTCTGTACATCTATGCAATAGTGTCACTCTCTATATGGCACTAATGAAAGGAAAAGAAAGGAACCTTCTTGAACTGATGCAAGAAAGAGAAAGTAAAAAAGAAAAACAGAGGTAGAAAAGCAAAACTAGATATATTTAGATTTATTTAGAGATGGAAAAATTGGCCGTTGTTTTTTAAAGGAGAAAAATACATTATTAAAGTCATCCTTTTCAAGGACATAAGATCGAATTGCTAGAATCGATTGTCTGGTTTACTTATTAGCTACAGATATTTAGGAAAAAATTGAAATGAAAATAATTTACAGTACCAAAAATATTTAAGAATATACATTTAGTCAGAAAAAGTACAAGACCTCTGTATTAAAAATGACAGATTGCTTCTGAGTCAAACTGAATGAGATGTAAATAAATAGGAAAATAGTATCTTGGATTATAATACTCAATGTTATGAAGATTTTAATCCTCAAATTGACACATAAATGAGACATCAGATGAAATGAAATCTCAACAGATGTCTGGAAAGAAATGGAGACACTAATCCTAAAATGTTGATGGGAGAGGTATATAATAGCTGAAAACACCCCCCCCCCGAAAAATAAAACGCCTTAAAGTACAAGAACAAAGTAGGAATTCTTACATTACTTAATTTCAAAATGTACTAAAAATCCATAGTAATCAAGAGTAGGTATAGGCAATTAAAGTTAAAAACAAAGAGAGAGAGAGAGAGATAATATAAAAGGAGCACAATAGAGGCTGGAGTGATGGTACAGTGGTCGGGCATTTGCCTTGTAAGCTGCTGACCGAAGACTAACTGTGGTTCAATCTCTGATGTCCCATATGGTCCCCCAAGCCAACGGTGATTTCTGAGCACATAGCCAGGAGCAACCTCTGAGCATCACTGAGTATGGCCCCAAACCCAAAAATAAATAAATAAATAAAAGGAACACAATAGAGTTCAAAAACAGATTTAAAAAATAAATAACAAATTAATTTCCAACCAAAAAGTCAATACAATCCAATATGGGGATTAGTCTTTCAGTGAACAGTGGGAGAGAAACAATGGACCTACAAGGGAACAACAACAACAACAACAACAACAAAAACCTCTTTTTACCTCCTGTCATAGGAACAAGTCTCAGGAGGCAGAAATTGCACCTACTTGTGAAAATGAAAGCCACCCTACTTCTTAGAAGCAAGCGGAGGAAAAACAGCCTTTGAGGCCTTGGAACCTGCCAAGTTTTCACAGAATACAAAATGCACAGACCATGGAAGAAAGAGAGAGAGAGAGAAAGAGAGAGAGAGAGAGAGAGAGAGAGAGAGAGAGAGAGAGAGAGAGAGAGAGAGAGAATAAAAATGTCTTCTCCATACTCAGGCAGGGGGAGGGTGGGGGGAAGGTGGGGTTACTGGTGGCAATGAAATGTTCAGTGGAGAAGGGTGTTGGATATTCTATGATTGAAACTCAATCATTAGCAATTTTGTAACTGTGTATCTCATGGTTCAATTAAATAATTTATTAAAAAGAATAAGAAAGGAAAGAAGGAAAGAAAGAAGAGAGAAAAGAAGAGAGATCACTACCAGAGGTAAATTTCCATTTGTAGGGGTGATGACAGTGAGTAGCCTTTTTCCTTATAAGGCAACAGTAGGCCACATAAATTTAGGGAACCTTTGTCTTGACATCTATTGTGATGGGACAACATATGTGCTGAGATAAGCACCTGAGCCCCAGTCCAGAGAATTCAACCTATGGAATATAGTGATGCTAAGAATACTGATCCCCAAAACTAATTTGATGTGTGTAAACACTGTCTCTGCCTGTCTGTCTCTCTTCCTGACAGTCCCAAGTTCTTTACTTCTTGGGTATTACCTGGCTAGGCCTGACATTTAGGCGGAGAAGCGGGGGAGTCTATTGTAGGGGTCTGTGCCAGAAATCAATTGTTACTGACTCTCCGAGTGAATCACGTTTCCTGGGAAGAGGCTGAGTTTGGTCTCTGGGCCTCATCATGGTGCTGCTTCTCATCAGCTGTGTGACGGTGGGCAAGTTCATTATCAGCCTCAGCAATTTTCTCACTTGGAAACAGGGGGGAAGCCGCAGGGGTTCCCTCAGAAGTCTGTGGTGTCTCTTCGATGTGATAACGGATGTTGAGGCCCCTAAGGTGAAGGATCGGAGGCCTGGTCTAGCTCTTTCCATCATCAGCCCACTAGTCTGGTGGGCTGGTAAGCAATGAGGGGCTTTTGGGGAGCCTCTTTTTTTTCACCTCTCTTGGTCAAGTCAGATGGGGAGAGTCTTTGAACACTGTGGGTGATTTTTAAATTTTTTGTTTGTTTGTTTGTTTATATTTTTTTGGCTTCTTTGGGGGGTACCATACCAAGCAGCCCTCAAGGGTTCTGAGGGCTACTCCTGACTCTGCACTCAGAAATTATTCCTGGCAGGTTCAGAGAACGCCATGGGATGCTGAGGATCAAACTTAGGTCAACTGCATGCAAGGCAAATACCCTACCCACTGTGCTACTGCTCTGGCCCCTGATTTTTCATTTTTATTGGGTTTAAGGTTAGTCTGGCATGAGCTGTTTCTGTGGAGTAATTTCGAAGGCTGACTTCCCCACCCACGATCCAGCAACCTGTCTACTGCTTTTTTTCAGAGAGACCAACACTTCCGCTGCTTCTAGAACAGTCGCCAGCATCAGAAACGTCTTTGGGGGATTAGTCATCTGTGGAGAGGAATTTTCAGACCAAGTTTGAGAACAGTCCTTGAGTTCTTTGTTCACATTTATTCTGACTGAGGTGTGGCAGGTGTCAACGCTGTAAGGGGGACATGGAGGGAACACCTCCCACCAGTAACATCGCTCCCCATGATCCCACGAACTCTTCTGCTTCTGGTCCTTGGCATGCTCCACACCCCACTTCCTGTCCTGTTGGGTCACCTCCAGAATTGCCTTTTACGGACATATGCAACTAGATCACCTGGTAATCTTCTGGAATAGCTGTCAGGAGAAACCTGAGTTTCTTTTCTCTGTAAGAGAGTTTTTTTGGGGAGCAGAGCAATAGTACAGCTGGTAGGGTATTTGTCTTGCAAGTGGCTAACTTGGTTTTGATCCCTGAGTATTGCTAGGAGTGATTTTGGAATGCAGAGTCAGGAGTAACCTCTGAGCACAGTCAGGTGTGTCCCCCCCCCCCAAAAAAAAGAGTTTGAGGTGGTGTGGAAGAGAAGGTAGAACTTTCTGGATCCATAAGATTGTATCCTTCCAATGGAAACCATGGTTACGAATCTTAAGACAATGGATTTATGATAGATTTTGGATTTTCCAGCATAGTAGAAGGACTAAGGTTTTTAGAGTCCCTCATTCTAGCTCACTTATATACCATTTTTCTTTGGTGGGGCTACCTTGGGGCCACTCCTGGTGACACTCAACAAAGCTGTGGAAGTTCATTGTTCAGCACTAATGATGCCGCATGGCCCCTGCCCATGCTGGAGGTCCATGGAGGTGTTGGGGATCCAGCTCATAGACTAGACTCTGTAAGGCATCACTCTTGCCCTGGAGCCATATCAGGAGCCATCTTTCCTAGGTCCTGACTGCATTGGAAGGATCAACCAGACAGTATAAAGGTGGTAGAAAAATGCTAGAACTAATAACAGGCCTTGCCCTTGAGGTCTGCATGGTTGAAGAGGCTAAAGGGTCAAGGAAACTATTCAACTATTTCCAGATGCTCCTTAGCCATGGTTGAAGAGAATTGTATTGTGCAAAATGGATAGCACCCTTTAGGGCTGGGATATCAGGAAGAGCAAAAGATGAAAGTTTAGAGGAGAGCCACTGTACTGGTCACTTCAGTGCTAGAAGGACAAAACATATCATACCAGATGTTCAGCTCCATGTGTATACAGAAGACAGAGAGGGACAGGGGTCTTCCAAGAAGGTCCCAACTTCTATGTTCCTGAGAATCAAGAAGGAAGAGGCCAAGAATTCAGGTGGCCACCTGGCTCCTTCTCTAAAGAATAATTGAGGAAAGAAAGCCACAGCAAAGGCACGTGAAAAGGTAGCTCTGGTTTCTCCTGAGTTGGCAAGCTCAGCTCTGCAGCAACGACTAGTCCACCCCTTGAGCTGTGGGCTGAGTCGGCTGTAGTCCAACAGCTGGTTCTTGTGAAGGAAAATCAAGGCCAACCCTTGCATCAATGTTCCTAATCAAGCCATGAGATAGAAAACAGATGTACAACTCAGAGTTGGAACAGGTGGGGGGAGCACACTGGTGTGCTAGGAAATGGGTGTGAGGGGCAATGGGAGGCTCCCAGATATGCAGGTGACCAGGTGTGTGTGTGGGGGGGGGTAGGGTAGTCTCTTCCCTAAGTTATCATGGATCACGGTAGGAGGATGGCCCTGAGGAATTTGCGGGAACCATAGTCTTCAGAATCAGCCCTGTCATCAGATAATTAATCACTGATCCGATATTCTGAGAAGTAAAGTGAGTGGTAGCTTATAGTGTTCCATTAGTCACCCCTTGTGCAATAAAATGCTGCCCTGTCGGAAACTGAACCCCTTACCCCTTCTGTGTCAGCCGGGTCTGAAGATTAGATAGACTCACAGGCTGGATTGGAACCAATGGGGTTCCAAGTCACATCTTGGGGCTCACCAAGAAGACCTCCAACTTGAGCCCAAAATTAGGTGGGGGGTGGTGGGCAGAAAAGCTGGTGTCCCCTATGTAGAAATGTCGACTTCAAAGAAGCAACAGAGCAAGAATTTATAGTCTGGTCACCATCCGGCCCAAGCACCACTGAGAATCAATGGGTACTGATCCCACTAGAAGGACTTGGGTGCAAAAACTGATTCGTGCTTGAAGTAACTTGGGAATCCAAAATGTCCCATCAGCCTACCCTACCTATGACACCTGGGATTGATACATGCATATTTGTGTCTCTGTGTGTCTCTGCATGTGCTGCAAACATTTTCATAACCTGAGAGATACAATCGGCTGGGAAATTGGAGGGTCAAAAGCTACCCGAAGGACTATCAGGGTACAGACAGCGTCCTGCGACATGTTGGGGAGTTGGACTCATGAGCATGTCACTGACAGATATCTGTGTAGAGGCTGAGAAAGTCGTCAGGCAAAATACTGCAACTTAGAAGTCCCATGAGGTGCTGGGTATTGTTCGATGGACTTCCTGGGAGATGAGTTTCCTCTTCCCTGTGTACACAGTGGTGTGTGTGTGTGTGTGTTTGTGTGTGTGTGTGTGTGTGTGTGTGCGTGTGTGTGTGTTGCCTATGAAAGAGAAAGAAAAAGAAAATGGTGAGGTTTTTAAGTGGTGCAGGAAGGCATTAAAGTCCCATTTGCTAATAAGTCCCATTTGAGCAGGGTTGAGCAGATCCTGAAAGGAACAACAGGAAGTTCCAAAACTAAGACTTTCCTGAATGAGGGAGGGAGTAGAATTGGTCAAGGTGCTGACTGGGAGTGAGGATGGAATTCAGGGACAGACTGGGTGCAGAAGGAGACAGTCTGAATGAAGACAGTCTGAGAAAGGAGTGGGAGTGGGAGTGGGGGTTTCGGAAATCACCCTCCCCTCCATGGTTCTGGCATTTGTTGGACCTACAGATGGTTTCCCAAGAAGTTGAGGAAAATAGTTTGAGAATCCAAACTATTAACTATCTCAAAGTTAAAGGAGCTAGGCCAAAGGTTGGGCACCCCATAAGAGATCCTCGGGTATCATAGCAGAAACAAGAAGGGAAGATGAAAATTATCCAAGCCAGACAGGAGAGACCTAAACTCCTTTCTCCTTCCAGGATCTAATCAGACTATGGGTATCACTTCCAGAAGCTTCTCTGGACTTCAGGCTACTGGAAGAGCCCCTGAGATTGGTTTCTTTAGAGTGTTGAGGTTTCTCTGGAAGGGTAAAAAGCAGGGCATGGGTCTGCCGGGCATAATTAAGATCTGAGAGCCAGGAGCAAGGTTTAGACCCCGAGTTAAGCTTCAGGTTTCTTTAGGAAATACCAAGAAACCTAGACCACTCTCTGCTCAGGGTTCACTGTTTCCTTCCCTGGGTGCCTGGTGGCAAGTTACTCACAGAGAAGAGCCTGCTTCCAAGCCTTCAATGACTTATCTACTATTTCGTTCTCACAATGGGAAAGAACATGGGAAGGCCAGGCTGCCAAGTTCTGTAAGGCCGAGAAGTATCTAACACTCTAGGCACTCTAGGTAAACAATCTGCGTCTACCAAAGATCTGTATTTCCCACCATGTTTCTGCAAACCCACATTGTCCTCTGGAGCACATAGATGGCCCAAAGATTTCTCAAGTGAAGTTGACCAAACAGACATCTCTGAGAATGGAAGGACAATCAGGATACCCAAGTCAGCTTCACATATGTTTATTCTGATGAGGTAAAATCAGCTATTGTAGAGAGACTATATTTTCCCCCTTTTGACCTCTAGAGATGAAATGTCTATTGGGGTGCATTTCCAGGCCCAGCATGAGAGGATCTGGTGGCAGATTCCAACCCCTTTCTCATCTTCCAAGATCTGAGGGTCTTTCTTGACCAATTTTGCCCAGAAGGATGTTAGAGAAATCAGACAGTCTCCCTGCTAATGACGGGCACCCGTTCAATATTTCATGCCACCTGAAAAAAAAGTTCCGTAACGGAAGGTGTTCTCACATTAATTCTTTGCATCAATTATTGACAGAGAATTTAATTTAAAGGCAACTAGTCAGTAACCTAGGGGTAGTGTTTTAAATAATTTATAATTGCTGCACGGGTGTAATCATATTGCTATTGATTCCGATCCCGTCACTTCTAGGGGTCCAGCAGGTCCTATGCTAATGACTTTGAGTGAGATCACCTTTTTAACTCTGTATTCCCTGGTAACAGGGGCTCATTATAAAAATGATTTAATGAAGTGCCATCTTTTAGAGCTTTCCTTGCTCGGCTGGGTGTCAGGCAGGAGCAAGGGGCAGGGAGGTGGGATATTGGAATCTAGGAGAAAAGGTAGGAGTTGTAAACAGGAAGCAAAGATTTTTTTTGGGTGGGGGGTAACGGATCTGTGAGAAAGATTCGTTATTATTGAGAGATCAGATGGAATCGGGTGAACAGCGTGGACAGGGGTCAGAGGGAGAGATAAAGGGAAGAGAACAGAAATAACAATGTCATTGTTTGAACCCATAATGTCCAAATTCCTCTTGACCAACTCACTCACTCTGACTCCAGCAAATGTCTTCACTATGTTAAATGTACTAGCCCCATTTGGAGGAAATGGAGAAAAGGTTTTGATTTAGGGGTGCTGCTGGGGATCAAATCCAGGCCTCACATATGTAGGGCAAGTCCCATACTACTGAGCTACATCCAGCTCTGTCTTCCAACCTGGACTGGAGTGACCTGAAAGAAGAACCCCCTCACCATGAAAATGTAATTCCAAGGAAAAGCAATGAATGAGCTTAAGCTATAGAGACTAAAAAACTTGTGAGCTACATATATCTATAGAATTGTCCATTACTACACCAAAATTCATGCCTGGACTGGTCCAGTTGTGGAGTTGTACAGAAGGGAAGGCAATTGCCTTGCATGCAGCCAACCTGTGTTTGATTCTCAACATTCACTGAGCACTTCCAGGCATGATCTGAGTACAGAGAGAGCTAGGAGTAAGCCCTGAGCAAAGCCCCCATCTCTCTTCCTTCTTCTTAAAAACAGAATATAAATTGCTTTAACAATATAAATAAATTTGTCAGTGCCTGCTAAGGTGGGGGAATAAATTGGGGATGGGAGGAAACTGGGGACACTGGTGGAAAGTAGGTCACACTCGTGCGTTGCATTGGATGGGGTTGGAGTTGGAACCCTGAATTCGCTCTATGAACAAGTTTGAAACTCAAGGTGAAAAGGAGTCACAGGGGCTGGAGAGATAGCATGGAGGTAAGGCGTTTGCCTTCCATGCAGAAGGATGGTGGTTCAAATCCCGGCATCCCATATGGACCCCTGTGCCTGCCAGGGGTGATTTCTGAGCACAGAGCTAGGAGTAATCCCTGAGTACTGCCAGGTGTGACCCAAAAACCAAAACCCAAAAACCAAAAAAAAAAAAAAAAAAAAGAAAGAAAGAAACAAAAAGGAGTCACAGACAACTTTCAGTAACCCCAATTTCTCAGACCCGACTCCAACATTAGTGTTCACCTTTCTCTCCTCCTTTTGCTTCTTACCCAAGGAGATTCAGAATTGGGGTGAGAAGAGAGGAAGCGTGGGCATCAGTGAGGTTTCCTGGAAGCTAGAGGGTGAATCATGGAGGAACTGGTCTGAAAGGGCCACAGAGGAAGCGGGCAGGGAGGAGACAGTGGCACCAAAATCATGTGATGGGGGAAAAGGAAGCAGGTCAGTGGGCGTGTGAGGGGTAAAGTCTTAAATACTTTTGTCCGAATTACCTTAAGACTTTCTTCATCATCATATTGTGTTTCTTTTTTTTGGGGGGGGGGGGCGGATACCCTGAACCTATTCCTGGCAGGGCTCAGGGGACTACCTTCTGGGCTGCCAGGAATCGAACCTGGGTCAGGTTCATGCAAGGCAAGCACGTTCCGTGGTGCACTGTCTTTTTGGCCCTGAGACTTACATTTTTATAGAATCACATTTTCATAGATCTGCTGCCTTGAAAAATGAATGGGGTGTCAGTGTCTATGAGATTCCAAACTGCTAAGTCATTGGCTTGACCAAACTATGATATTTGGCTACAGAATTCAGGAATTTTCTATTGGGAGAGAGGTCGGCAAAGATGCTTGTGGGGAAAGAGGTGCAAAGTGGGTTCCTTCTAACTTCACCCAATAATCTGAGCAGTGAGCACAGGCAGGGGATGGCCAGACAGGAAGCTGGAAACCTACCCCATCCCCCTGAAGGAGGAATTTCTCCAGAGAAGACACAAATACACACACACACACACACGCACACACTCTCTTACAAGAATGGAGGTGGTGGCAGAAACTTGGGAGCAATGGTAAATGGGAAGGCATAGTATTAAATGGGAAGCCATGTACATGCCCGAGTTTGCAGAGTTCAAAGAGAGGGATAAACAATACTGCGGCACTTGTCACCTGCCCACACGGCCCCAAGTCTGTTAAACAAGCGGTTCTCACTTTAACCAAAGGTAGGAGACCAAGAATGTTGAAATTCTTCCATTTCCTCTGGGCCACACAGGGCTTTTTAGAGCCATCTGCTGGGCTCGCAGGGTCCAGACAGGTGTGGGGCCATGGT
Organism: Crocidura indochinensis; assembly: GCA_004027635.1. Taxonomy (NCBI): domain Eukaryota; kingdom Metazoa; phylum Chordata; class Mammalia; order Eulipotyphla; family Soricidae; genus Crocidura; species Crocidura indochinensis. Next base: position 12,770 of record PVKC010038247.1, read on the forward strand.
GGCTGAGATGGAATGCTGA
>PVKC010038248.1:0-12786 GCA_004027635.1 Crocidura indochinensis
AAAACACTAGTTGTTTTGGTAAAGAATCTTCAACATCCCATGAGTGTTGATATACATAAACTCAGTCTTCTACAAAGGCCATTTTATGGTCTGTCTTTTTTTCCCCCTCTATTACTACATAATAAAGGCCTCAAAAATAAAATCAGACATTACTATGTCTTGAAATTTTCCATATGGGCAAACCAGATGGGCTTAATCAGTATTCTAGCCCCTCCTGTAACATGTGGTGTGCTACATATGTCAGTATGTGAATTATAGACTATGCAGTAGACCTGAGCTAGTAGTGAGCTTTTCTTCTCACTTCTATGTTATAAAATCTGTGCAGTCAGGACTGGGTAAATTTTTTAGCGTAATTCTCTTGACTTTTAGGTTTGTTCCAGCACAATAAGTATTTGTTTCTGTATTGGTCATTCTTTGAGTTAGGTCTTCAGGAACCTTGAAACTACTTCATGCTTTCCCCCACTATTCTACTGGATTTTATTTAGTTATATAGTCACAACATTGGTTATAAATTTATACATCTTATGGTATTTTAGTTTTTAAAGATGAATTATTTGCAAGTATGAAGAATAAATATTGATATCTGGAGCAGGGAAGGAGGTAAAATGTTAAAATATATTTTGACTTATTACAGGATAAAATTTTAGACATATTTTGTCTATACATCTCAATGCTTATTGCAGCATTATTTACAATAATTTATACTAGTATAGCAAGTATAATATGGAAGCAAATAAAGTGTCCAGTTATAGATAATTGGGTAAAGATTCTAGAGTCATAAAGTAGTATATTTAAACAATGCAGTAACTCACTATTCTATAACTCAGCTATTCTATAAAATGATTAAATTTTGCTATTAGCAGTAAAATCAAATCAATCTGACAATATTATGTGGTATAATTCTATGTAAGGATAGAAAACTGATAAAGAGGAAAATTATATAAAACCCCCACTAGACATTAAAATTGAAAAGAAGAAAGGGTTTAAGAAGAGAAACAAGGTTAAATGAGAACAAAAGAAAAAATATTTACCTTTAAAAATACTAGATACAGAGTAGTAGATTATACTTGGTAGTAGACAGCAAATTCAAGGCTATTGGTTAAAGATGCCTCCTTCTGATTCTATATCTCACTCAATTGTAGCTTTGGAAAGCCTAATGAAGTCTAAATATGTACAGCACTATGCCTTAAGGTCCAGTGACAATACATGGGTCCAGAATTGAACCAAAATGACCACTTGCAGCATAGCTTCCCTTCAACACTGTCCTTGAAGGTTTTTTTTTCTTTCAAACTGTCAACTTCCTGTGATTGCTAGCTAGCCCTGCATTTGCATTCTCACTTAAAATAATTCCTCAGTAGCTGTGTGATTAGCAATCCAACTTCTCTGGGAGCCAATCAGATATGGACACAGAAATCAGTTAAACCCTTTTCAGATTTTTTTTCTTAAATACTCAGAATTCAGGGTAATACTAAGATAATAGGCACAAACCTTCCTTTTCACGCTTTGGAAATGTATTTCCCAGCCCACATGCCAACACACAAACCATCTCAGCCCAAGCTGGGATGAGAATTGGGTTTACTTTTTTCTTCAGAAAAGTGAGTTTCACACATTGAGTGGATCGCCATGGGTTGCTTTTCAGACTTTTTTTTTTAATACTTTACTTTTTAAAAGGAAGTTATAAATTGGGAAGCTGTACAAAAGGATATATCAATTATTTACACTGTGTTTGTGCAGACACATTGTCCAGCTGCTTTTAAAGCAAGACAACAGTTGAAAAAGTTTTAACCATGGCAACTCTCAACTTCCTTTCATGCATTGCTTTTTAAGAAAAAAAAATTGAATTTCATCAAGAAATTCTGCGTCTGCTTCTTCCCTTCTGGTTTTGGGGAGGAAAGAATCATTTTTAAAGTCTCTTTCTTACTGACTTTGATCAGAATGGAGATGAAAGATTTTATGGAATAGGTAAATGTGGGGAAACTAGTTGAATATTGAATTCTGTGTGTGTGTGTGTGTGTGCGTGTGTGTGTGTATTGTTTTGGACTGTCTTTATGGCAAAGGGAGGAAGGGAATAGCCTCAACTTTGTGTAGCTGTTTTTTACCTCTCAAACATTTCCTTGATAAAACTTTAAACTGACTTTTTATTTAATACTTACATTAGAAGTAGAAACTTTGGGAGGAAGTTTTCTTAGTTCTACAGGCAGGTACATGAAAGAGCATGGTAGCATAAAACCTAGATGCTTATTCATAGCATGTCATAGATTCCAACGTACTAAACCTAGTTATAGCAATTGAATTCGTCACGGTCCTTATTTCTAAGCAGTACTAGGAAATAGAAAGAGGTCAAGAAAATTTCTTCACCTAGATGACGATAGGTACAGGCACTATTGTCCCTGTGTAGTAAATGTAAAATGTAAATTTGTTAGGACATTCCTAATGACTGTATGTTAAGTTCAGGGGTTGTGACTTTAGAGCAACTATTGACATCCTAGAGAGGCTAAGTTTCTGACATTAAATTCCTGGGATATCTTTATCAATCGTAATTTTTCATTTAAAAAGTCCTGATAAATTTTGGATTTTTTTCTTCTATTCAAGCTCTGGACAAGTGGAGTAAACAAAAATGCTGTGGAAAGTAATTTGCAATTATTAGCTAATTCTAGAAGCTAACCATATTGTTTGTGTTTCATAAATATGCAAACCAAGCTTCTAAGCCCAATTAATGCATTTAGTGCATTAGTGCATCTTCAGGCTATCTCTTTCTCCATCTCTGCAGGAAATGAAGGAAGTGCATCAGAAATCTATTTCTTGCTGGTAGAATCCTTCAGGTGCTCTGGTGAGTATGCTCAGTTATTCTTTCCTACTGTATACACATAATGGGTCAAGAAGTACTCAGGGAACATGGGTTACTCTTGGTAATATTTTGACAACCAGTCACGCACAATTTGATGACATCTTTGAGGAGTCTTGGTGCTACTTTAATTCTGTGTTATACCAAGTAGTGCTCAAGGAAATAAAAATACAAATATCAAACCAGACCTATTGTATGCAAAAACATAAGCCCTGACCCATGTACTGTTATCCTGCTTGTCATTTTTAAATAACTCTTATTTTTGGTGAAACAACAAGAGGAGGGGTTGGAGAGATAGCAAGGAGGGAGGGAGTTTGCCTTTTATGCAGAAGGACGGTGGTTTGAATCCCGGCATCCCATATGGTTCCCTGAGCCTGCCAGGAGTGATTTCTGAGCACAGAGCCAGGAGTAACCCCTGAGTGCTGCCAGGTGTGACCCAAAAACCAAAAGAAAAAATAAGAGAAAATTAGCTATAATTACCTCCATTCTCCTACATTTTTGTGATCACAAGGGTCACACACATTTGACTATGATATTTAACCAAGGGTCAAATACTTAAAGTTGCAGAACTTGGACACCTGATTGTTAGGGGATTTACCCATTTCTTAATCAATTAATATTTACTGAATCTCATAAATTGAAGATAACAAATATATTGATGATTGAATTTCAGAAATACAAAATGTCGACAGAAATAATTTCATTGGTATCCACTACCTTCCAACAATTTTTCTGATTTAATTGTGGTGCTTGCATACATCCTTGCACATCTTTTTATTTTTTATTTTCAGACAATATCTTTATTTAAGCACAATAATTACAAGCATGGTTGTAGTTGGGTTCCAATTATAACCAGAACACCCCTTTCACCAATGCAACATTCCCAATACCAATGTCACCCATATCCCTCCTCCTCAACCCTTGTCTGTATTAGATAGGCATTCTACTTCTCTCACTCATTAACATTGTCATGATAGTTGTTAGTGTAGTTATTTCTCTAACTGCACTCACCACTCTTTGTGGTGAGCTTCATATCATGAGCCAGTCCTTCCAGCCCTCATTTCTATTGTCGCTGGGCATTATCACAATAATGTCTTTTATTTTTCTTAAAACCCATAGATGTGTGAGACTATTCTGTCTCTCTCTCTCTCTCTCTCTCTCTCTCTCTCACATATTTCACTCTGCATAATAGTTTCCATGCGCATCCAGGCATGGGAAATTTTCATGACTTCATCTCTCCTGATGGCTGCATAATATTCTGTTGTGCATATGTATCACAGCTTCTTTAGCTATTCATCTGTTGAAAAGCATCTTGGTTATTTCCAGAATCTAGCTATTGTAAACAGTGCTGAAGGGAAAATAGGTATGAGTAAGGCATTTTTGTATTTGTTGTTGTTGTTGTTGTTGTTAATGTTCCTAGGGTATATCCCTAGGAGTGGTATAGCTGGATCATATGAGAGCTCAAATTTGAGTTTTTTTCCATATTTTTGTCCATAAAGACAGACAGATGGCATTCCGTCATCAGCAATTGATGAGAGTTTCTTTCTATCCACATCCCCACCAGCACTATAGTTCTTGTTATTTGTGATGAGTGCCAGTCTCTGTGGCATGAGATGATATTTCATTGTTGTTTTAATTTGCATCTCCCTGATGATTAGTGATGTGGAACACTTTTTCATGTGCCTTTTGGCCATTTGTATTTCTTCTTTGAGAAATAGTCTGTCCATTTCTTTTTATTGATGGGTTTAGTTATTGTTTTCTTTTTAAGTTCTGTCAGTAACTTGTAGGTCTTAGATTATTAGATTATTAGCCCCTTATCTGATGGATTTGGTTGAAGTGTTTTTCTCATTCTGTGGGTGGCTTTTGTATCCTAGTCACTATTTCCATTGCAGTGCTGAAGCTTCTCAGCTTAATATAGTCCCATTTGTTTGTCTCTGCTTTCACTTGTTTGGAGAGTGACATTTCCTCCTTGAAGATGCCTTTAGACTAAATATCATGGAGTGTTTTACTTACATGTTGATCTATATACCATATGGTTTCGGCTCTGATATCAAGATCTATAATCTATCTAGATTTGACCTTTGTGCATAGTGTTAGATGGAGGTCTAAGTTTAATTTTTTTGAAAGTGGCTGACCAGTTGTCCCAATACCACTTGTTGAAGAGGCTTTCCTTATTACAATTTGCATTTCTTTCCCCTGTATCAAAGATAAATTCATTGATGTCTGGGGAAAATTCTCTGAATACTCAAGTCTGGAGACATTCTCTGAATACTCAAGTCTATTCCACAACATATAGGTTTGTCTTTATTCCAATACCATGATGTTTCAATAATTGTTGCTTTGAAATAAAATTCAAAATAGGAGAAAGTGATGCCTCCCATATTCCTTTTCCCAAGGGTTGTTCCAAGTGAATTTTAGGAGTGTTTGATCTACTTCTTTGTAGAATATTATGGGTATCTTTAGAAGGAATGCATTAAATCTGTACAATACTTTGGGGAGTATTGCTATTTTAATGAAGTTAATCCTCCTAATTCATGAGCAGGTTATGTGTCTCCATTTCCTTGTTTCCCCTTTTATTTCTTGAAGCAGGGTTTTGTAGTTCTCTTTGTATAGATCCTTCACCTCTTTAGTTACGTTAACTCCAAGATATTTGAGTTTGTGGGACACTAATGTAAATGGGATATTTTAATGTCCATTTCTTCCCTATCATTATTGGTATGTAAGATAATTTATTTTTGCTTGTTAATTTTGTAGCCTCCCACTTTGCTATATGAATCTATTGTTTCTAGAAGTTTTTGGGTAGAGTCTGTAGGGTTTTCTAAATATAGTATCATGTTTTCTGCAAACAGCTATAGCTTAACTTCTTCCTTTCCTATCTGGATGCCCTTAATATCTTTTCCTTTCCTAAAGGCTATGGCAAGAACATCCAGTACTATGTTGAATGGGAATGCTGAGAGAGGGAAGCCATGCAATACATTAACTCTTAGTAAATGTTTATCTTTAATTTTAACCTGAAACTAAGTTTGAGAATTTTCAGTCCACATGGATTTTGTTTTTACAAAACTCATCAAAAAGGCTTACAGAAGACTGCCTCTGATGAAAAACATGATGATAAAACCACTACTTCAACTCCAGAAAACTCTGGAGTGCTTTATTTATTATAATTACCAATCGAATATTTCCAATCAAAACCCAATTTTAATATATGCAAACTTTTTGTGGTTTTGAAAAAATAAGGAAGAAAATGAAATGTAGAAGAATATAGAAAGATAAATATGGCTATAAGAAAGGGAGAGGAATTAGGTATCAGGACCAACCTCCTACCCCCAGGGTGATGACTATCACCCTGCTCCCAAGCAAAAGGACACTCACTCAGCCCCACATCTCGTCCCCTGGCAAGAAACTACAACCAGCACTCCTGTTAACTCATGCTCTATGGCCCTCCTCCTCCTCCCCTCAAATGTGGACTGTTACTTGATATTGGATTCAGCTCCAGAAGCACCCCAGTGCAAGAACTCTATCCAAGCCCTTTCTGCTGCAAATCACTTCTTAAACTCAAGACCAGGGTGTGTGATGAAAATGTGCCCTGGATTCAACTCCACACAAACATATCTCAGAAGACAATGGAGAAGCCTATATTTTCTTTATAAGTTTAAGACCTTATAAGTTTATAAGTTTAATACTACCTCTTAACCTGTTTATCCCCAAATGTAAGGTAGTCTCCTGCATCACTTTGTTCCCCTAATTTCTTTTTATAAACTCATTTTTATCTATTTTTTCCTTTATATAATGTGTGTGTATATATTGTCCTGTTTTTGTTTTCTTCTCTTCCTTAACTTCACCTGTTTTGGTTCTGCTTGGTATAAAAACCTACAAGAAGATGTCTTGCCTGGGATAAAAGCTCAGGTCAACCAGGGCACAGAGATGATGGAGCCTGACACTTTCACCCCCAAATGCACAAGCAATATAATATAGCACCATTTCTTTTTGCAAAGGCATACTAAAAAGGGGGAAATTTTACATATAGAAACAAGCTCTTATTTACTAGGGATAAGATCTCAAACATTTTACAACATATGGGCAACTCTCATCTTGAACATATGTTATGTGGCCCCAAAATAGACTCCAGGTGATTACACAGTGACCTTTCAACCCTCAACTCTAGATCTCAGACATAGAACTGATACAGTTCTCTACAACAGCTCCAGGAACCAAACTCCCTCTGGGACAGTCTTAATACTGCTCTTTCACCAACATGCACCAGTTTTGATATGACATCCTGACAATGAGGAAATAGCAACAACTGACCTAAGAGCAGGTTCTCTTATCTCACAACCTAACAATAAGATGAAATCAGAATACACGTCATCCTTTGATCTGTGCAAAAGCCAATATCGCTGACCATAGAAGACTGACTGCGACAACCATGACTGGGCAGAACTTATCCGGGGAGCAATAAGAAAGACTCTAGGCTAGGCTTTGGCCCATAATCTGTACAACAGCCAAGATCTATAATTCCAGAGATCTGACTGAGACAACTGCAACTGAGCAGAACTTCTGGAAACATAATGAAAGACTCTATAATACGCTTTGTCCTAGGATTGGTGCAAAATCCAAGACCATCAACTACAGAAGACTGATTAAAGCAACAGTGATGAAACAGAACTTCTAGAACTGTAAAGAAATACTCCATCCTAGGCTCCATCCTATCACCTGTGCAAATATCAATATCTCTAGTTACAGAGGCCTGATTTTATCATCCACAACTGAGTGGAAAGTTTCCAGACACCACAAAATGTCCTAGGGGAGAGTAAAAGAGCATGTACAGAGCCTTGATTTAGTCCCATGACAGGATACATCAAGAGCAGAGAAACCCTTTATCTCTTAGGCCAAGGGAATTCCCTTTCTAAACCCCAATATTTTATATATTTACTATGCAGAAAAATAAAAAAGAGAAGCACAAATTAATTTTTGCTGTTGTTTGTTTTTGCTATGTTTTGTTTATATTTCAGTATCTTGCTTATTGTTTGGTTGTTGTCTTTATTGCTATGGTGCTTTTTTTTGTTTGTTTGTTTGTTTTGGTTCTATTTTTTGGCATTATTATGTTTTTCTTCATTTTTCCATTTCTTCTCTTAAATTGATATTTATAACCTCTAGAAGAACTCCTGTTTGGGGCTTATTTGATTTTTGCTCCCCCTTTTTGTTTTTCTTTTTACCTTTAAACAGAATCACATAACTTGAACCATCTTGTTCTGCCTCATAAATTGTGGGGGAAATAATGGAGGGTAACAAGACCAAACAGTCATATGAACATTGAGTAGAAATAAAAAATGATCTGAATTATACACCAAAGCCAATGACAACAGAATTGATACCCAATCTACAACAAGCTAGACACAGAGGGGACCACTTATACTAGCAGTCTTGAGGACAAAGGAAGGGGATGTGGGATGCATACTAGGAACAGAAATGGAGCGAGGACAACATTGACGGTGAGAATGCCCCTGATTTAATGTTACTATGTACCTAAAATATTACTATGAAAGATTTGTAATTCACTTTGGTTAAAATAAAAATTATTAAAAAAAAGGGAGAGAGTAAGGAAAAGAAGGATGGAAAGATAAAAGGAAGGAAGGACAGAGGGAGGAAAAGAGGGAAAGAAGGAAAACAATAGAGGAAAGAAGGAAAAAAAAGAGGGAAATAGGGAGAGTGGGAAAGAGGTTTGGAGAAAGGTAGAAAGGATGAAAGGAGGAAAGAAAGAGAGGGAGGGAATGAGGGACAGAAAAAAGAAAGGAAGAAGGAAATGTGGAAGATTACAAAAGCAACTCTTTCCTTCCTTCCTTCCTTCCTTCCTTTCTTTCTCTTTCTTTCCTTTTCTTTCTTTCTCGCTGTCTTTATTCTTTCTTTCTTTCTCTTTTTCTTTCTTTCTTCTTCTTTTCTTTCTCTCTCTTATTTCTTTTTCTTTCTTTTTCTTTCTTTCTTTCTTTCTTTCTTTCTTTCTTTCTTCCTTCCTTCCTTCCTTCCTTCCTTCCTTCCTTTCTTTCTTCTTTCTTTCTTTTTCCTTTTACTTTCTCTCTTGGGTTCACCTAGCAGCACTCAGGGGTTACTCCTGGTTCTATGTTCAGAAATCGCCCCTGGCTTGCACAGGGGACCATAAGGATACCGGGATTCTAATCACCATCCTTCTGCATGAAAGGCTTTACCTCCATGCTATCTCTCCATGCTATCTCTCTGGCCTAGCAACTCTTTTTCTTAACAATATCCCTAACAATTAGAAAGTGTTGAGATACTCACTGGATTATAATTTTTGAACAAACAATAGAAGAAATTTTAGTTTGGTGTACTATCAACAAAGGCATACTCAGTTCCTCTGTCATCCATCTCAATGCTTCCTTCTCTATCTCCCCACCTTTTTACTTGCATTCTTATGTTTGTCCTGCTTCAATGTGAAAGAAAATAGTCCTTTAGTCAAGAATGAATCTATATGTGCTGCTATCTTTTCCCTGCTTCTGTAGCTTTAGATAACTCTTTTGGTGACCCCTACCTACCATAATTCTCTTGTGCAAATCCTGAATATCTGACCAAAATGAACTCATTTTTCCATGAGAACTTGGGTTTGTTTTGCCTCACCATGTGTCCTTTCTATGACATATATTTCTGACATTGAGTTTCTTCAGGAAACAACTAACCATAACTAGCTCAAATTGAAGAACTCAAAACTCAGTCTTGGATTAGTGCAGAGTCCATACTATAGTCAATTTTTTCTCTTTTCTTTTCTTTATTTTTTAGGGGGTGAGGAGAAGGTTGGGCCATACACATTACTCAGGAAAAAACTCCTGGCTGTGTACTCAAACCTACTTCTAGTGGTACTCAGATAATGATGTACAAGACAAGCACCCTACACAATGTACTATATTGCTCTGACCCTGAGGTTTGTCTTTGCAGATGCTATTCTGTACTTAGAGATCTTTGGTGACATGTTACTGCTTTGTACATAAAAACCAAACCAGGTATTTTGACTCAGAGTAAGAGTTCTTACCAGCCTCCTGATCTTCCTTCCAAAGCACGCATTCATTCACTCTTAAAACCCCACTACTCCAGTGTTTCTCTGGAAATACTTAGCTCTGGGATTAACTCTCTGAGTAGCGAGAGAGCTACAAGTTTTTCTTATTAAATATTAAATTGAAGTATATTTTTCAGGATTTGTAAGCTAAATATTCTTTGGCATAACTCGACCTTGTGGTGCCAAAGCAAATATAGTTAATTCTGAGAATGGGCACTGCTGCATGTCAATGAAGCTAGCATAAACTGTAGAGAACTGGCAATAATACAAATTTTACCTCTACTCTTCACCTGCCTCCTGATTAGTACCAATACTCATGCTCTTTATTTCCTCTAATTGGGACACTTTTCATATGTGCTTTCCATCTCTAGCTGGATGTTAACTTCATTAGTTTTGGTATCACTTTTACAACAGTTTTTCCCTTAGACTAACCTCAAGGTCCTCTGTCTCTCTCCATGAATGTCCAATATGCAGAGAATTCCTTATCTTATTGACTTGCCACTTTATATTGCAATTGTTTATTTTCATATTTACATTAATCCATAAATTATAAATCCAACAGTGCAGGAACAGTTTGCATAGCTCCTGACCTAGAAGTACTCAAGAAACAATAACTTTAAATACTTTTAACATTACAAAAGGGTCGATTCAGTGGACCATTGGGGGAAATCTGAAAACATGAAACTCTTCTACCTGAAAAGTCAAATCAACAGACTCACCCCAATGAAGTTTTCCAAATTAGTGTGGCTGCTGTTTATGCATAGAATTTATTTTAGTTAGAAAGCAAGTGCAATAGCTTGAGTACAAAGTGAGAGTTGCTCAGCCTTCATGTTCTTTGTAATCACCTGGGAGAGCTTTAAAACTTACTGATGTTTACATCCTACTTGCAGAGATTCTTATTTAATTGTTCTGGGGTATAGTCTGGGATGAATTTTTTTTTTTTTATAATCTTCTCAGGTGTATTGGCTCCCTGGGGCTGCCACAACAAATTACCACAAATTAGGTGGCTTCAAGCAACAGAAACTTATTCTTAGAGTTCTGGAGACCAGAAGTTTGAAATTAAATTGTTGAAGGCTCTAGGGAAAAATTCTTTCTGACTTCTCTCACCTTCTTGCAACTGTTAACATTCCTTGGCATTTAGTATGTGCCTCTATTGTTTGAATCACAGACTTTGCCCTCACTTCACCTTTTCATGTCTTACAAAGACCAAAGCCATTGGCTTCACATTCCCTGTGCATAATTAAGTGCAATTTTTTAAATTTCAATGTCTCATTAGATTTACATCAGTTTTTTTTTTATGTAAAGTCACAGTCACAGGATGTATATCTCTCTTTGTGGATTGGCATTCAACATCAATCAACAGATAATTCTGATTTCTGATTACTTCCTAAGTAAGTACTATGAGCATATTTTTAGACGAAGACATACATATGTGACTGGATTGTACAGAATTAGACTAACTGCTTGATAAGAATGATCATTTGAGAGCATTATTTAATCTGATGATGGGTTAAGGAAAGATGGGGAAAATGCCAGTAAAAAAAAAGGAAAGATGCAAAGCATGGATCATCTAGACCTTGATATCTCCATCAGATTTTTTCTTATTTGTAGTGTAATATCTAATAATCAGGATTCTATATATTCCCCTTTACCTCTCTCATTTCATATGCTTCAAGTACAATCATCCATTACTTTTGGTTCAATTTGTTTTTGTTTTTGTTTTTGGGTCACACCCAGCAGTGCTCAGGGGTTACTCCTGGCTCCATGCTCAGAAATTGCTCCTGGCAGGTACGGGGGACCATATGGGGCACCGGGATTTGAACCGATGATCTTTTGCATGAAAGGCAAATGCCTTACCTCCAATAGTTGAAAAATTTTGTTGCATAACTAAGAATTCAGAATTATAATAAAAGAAAATATTTTCTTTTTTGTTCAGCTCTGAGTAGATAGAAGTTTCTTCTCATTTTGTTGGGATTGAGTAGGAATAACTTAAGAGGCAAAACATATATGTAACTTTTGCTCTTTTCAAATAAAATATATTTTTATAAATGTAAAAATTTAGTAATGATGACATATGATACAAAGAAGTGAGGCTGGACATAAGATTCTCAATTATATTTTGATGCTATCTCTTGTATATTATGGGGACCAACATGATTTGAAGGCATAGTAATTGCAGTACAAACAGTATTTTTGAGGGGGTTGTGAAGGGTGTTATTGCTATAAATTGTCATTTCTTCCAAGGACAGAGTTGGATCATAATTGTCATTTAAGGAAAAGTTAGCTGCATATTTATATTGATGTCTCAAATATTTTAAGACTTTAAAGCACTGCTTCTCAATTATTTTCTGTCATGCCCCTCAGGAAGAAGAAAACATTTCATTCCCCCTCCCACACGACTGTAAATAGTATCTTTTTTAAAAAAAATCTTTAACCTGAAAAACAAAAATATATAAAATAATTTGAGCTGATTTATTAATCAGAAGCGATATCTGGATTAATGGCTACAATGAGCACGTTTTGCAATGCATAGCTTTCCAAAGCTCAGTTTGAAGCAGGACACAGCAATTCTCAGCTTCAGAGACATACAAAGACACAAACACGGGACTTAGCTTGTTATGACAGTGTTTTCTGAGGTCAAACGAACCCACCTTTACAGAGGAGCCTCATGGGTGCTATTTGAGAACCACTGCTTTATAGCAATATTAGCTTATTTAAATGTATTTAATGCTGACTACTATTTTTTCTTCAGCATGTGCTTCCTCTCTCTCTTTTTAATATATAATTTTTATTTTGACCATATTGGCTTACATGTCTTTCACAGTAGTAATTTAGGTACATATTAAGATTGAATCAGAGGAATTCCCATCACCAAATT
>PVKC010038249.1:0-12803 GCA_004027635.1 Crocidura indochinensis
TATATATATATATATATATATATATATATAAAGTCCATATATAAAATTACTGCATCCAAGAGTCCCTACATTACAATGACTCTGGTCTTTTTTCCTCCTCTCTAAAATAAATTGCACATTGTGAAATCACCCTACACACCACATTTTCACCCCCAGGCAGACAAGTCTGAAGAAGGTCAGTGGTGATGAATTAATAAATCAAGCCAGACAGGAAAGAGTCATGGAGTAAGTAGCTTTTTCACTTTATGTCATCTCATTCTCATTTCTGAGAGCACCAAGCCAAAACTCTTTCTTTTAAACCAATACCCATTCACCAAAGGGGGAAGGTCAAGTCATCCAGCTGGATTTTTACATATTAAAGGAGAGGTTTAAGGGAATGAGGAAGATGAGAGAACACCTTTGTTTTGAGTTAATAGCTGGGTATCATCTTACAATTCTATCCTTGTTGAAAAGAAAACAAAACAAATGAGAAAAGCTCCAAAAGTTTTGTTCTACTGTTCTTCACCAGAGGCAGGAAATACAGATCAGAACTTATAAAAGTGGTTTATTATTTTGCCTAGGCACAGTAAAAGCAGGCTGTAAAAGCGTCAAAGGTCAGACTGTGAATACAACAGCGTGGAAATTTATTTTATAACTGGAGCTTGAACAGTGACCCATGGACCCAAGAAGACCCCAAGCATGGTGAGTTATTTAACCCTTTGGTGGATTATCACCATGATGGCTTCCTGGAGGTGAACTGAGTATACAGTGACCTTTATTAAAACATCAAGGCACGTGGCTTCTGTTCTGAACATGGCAGATACCCTCTCGGTGGGACAGAAGCAGGCAGTGAAGGGGAGAGAGTTGAAGACTCTGAGCAGGGTACCAGAGGCTGTGAGACCCACTGCCTTTCTTCTACCAAAGGTTCTTTATGTGAGAATCTTGGTCCCCCCATCTGCAGCAAGATAACTGATGGTGTAGAAGCCAAAGAGAAAGCTCCATTTGAGGTTAACTAACAACAGGGAGATGAGTGGGTCCCTCCATCTAGATTCTGGCCCAATTACCAAAAGTTTTTCCATCCCAGATGACTTGAGCATTCTACTACAGAAGAACAAAGAGGAAGATGAGGGAACAACTTTGTTTTCACTTTTCCAGCCGGCCATTGATAATTAGTTTTGTATTTCAGTACCAAAGGGTTGTCATCATTTAGCACTCTCTATTCTCTTGTTTTCTTTCTCTATGCTCTATAAATGAGTGATATCATTGGGTATTTGTGCTCCTCTCACTCGAATTTATTTTTTCCTATCTTTCTATAAAAGTCACAGTTCAAAATAAAAAGTTCCATTTATTCTTCTGCAGTTCTTTTCTAAGAAAAAACTCACTTCTGTTAAGCTTATTTTTAATGTATGGCATAATTTGGTTTGATTCTTTTATGAAAATGGGCTCATATTTTCCATATTGATTTCTACCTAATATGTCTCAAAGATCTTTCCATATTAGTACATAGAAGACTGCTTCCTGGCTTAGTTCTTCTTCCTAACTCACACTATAGGAGGGGCTAAAATAAAGGCATGTACATGCATGCCCTAGGTAGGACCTCTACCTTTTCATTGGATACATACCCAGTGATGCTCAAGGCCCATTCCTGCCTCTTTGCTCAGGTCATTTTCAGTGGTGCTAGGGAATCAAGTGATGCTGGATTTCAAACAGGGTCTCCTACATGTGAAGCATGCTTTCAGCTCATTGAGCTCTTTTGCTAGCTCAGGGGTTTTACTCCTACAAAGCATCCATAAATGGCCATTTTAAGGTAGAAAGAATGAGCCCAGCAGGCAGAAGCTGCCTATCTGTTTGAAATCTCTTTCCTGCTCTTAGAGAAGGCCATAGTTGCCTTGAGTCATTTCAGTTTGAACGTAATTTGCAGTTAAACATTCCTCGGGGAATTTTTCTTTGCTCCTGGTTTCCCAACATCTCATTCCTTAGCATGCATAACTAGAGAAAGCAGAAGTGTCTAGGCTGTAGATTGAGGTAAGTGGATGTCCCAATCCCAAATAGAAACATTTGACTCAACAAATATAAATGCTATCAGTGTCCAACTGATTCTCTACCTAGGCTTTCACCATTAATTATTACAGTGGTAATTTTATTATTTACTATTATTACATAGGCAATGTATAAACATTGTAGAAAAATTAGCAAATGTACAGGAATATACCACGAGGAGGGTGAAGAGCACATACTCTTAGAAAACCAGCTTCAGGGGCTTATTTGCTAATAATACAGAGAAAGTGGTGTTATGGTGTTAGAGGTCATGAACTAATTGCTTGGTTTCCTGTGTTGGACCAATGTTCAGAATTCAGTAGTCAACCTTTATTTTGCTCTGTGGGTCCTCCATAACAGCAAATGCAGGGTCACAGAGATAGTGTAAGAGTTGAGGAGTTAAGAAATTGTATAAGGGTTAAGACTTATATCTGGCAGATCCAGGCTTGACTTTGTCCTATGAGCACCACCAGGAATTACTCCTTTTCACAAAGTCAGAAATAGCCTTTGACCATCATTAGGTAGACCAAAGTTTCAAAATAAGTAAATACAACTAATATGCTTCTTCTTTCTGTTTCTTTTTATTTATTTATTTATTTATTTATTTATTTATTTTTGGTTTTTGGGCCACACCCGGTAGTACTCAGGGGTTACTCCTCACTATCTGCTCAGAAATAGCTCCTGGCAGGCACAGGGGACCATATGGGACACCGGGATTAGAACCTTAGGTCCTGGATCGGCTACTTGCAAGGCAAACACCACTGTGCTATCTCTCCAGCCCCTAATAAGCTTCTTTTTAAAAAAGAAAGAAGCTAGTATGCAATATGCCTTCTTCTGCCCTTTATTTACTTGTTCTAAGAAAGTGACTTGGATCTAGTCTGTTAGCTTTCAACTTATTTTGTTAATGGAGGACAGCAGAGAATGGAAACAAAAGTGGGTTTGTCCAGCTGGACAGGAACTTCTAAGATAGGAGATAGGTAGGTAAATAAAAGAGCTGGTTACAGGATACTTTGGGATTCTACTCAGAATAACTGGGTTGGAATTTTGATTTCAAGTTAGGCAGCACTCTACTGATCAATAATATGATGCAGACATTGCCTAGATTCAAAGGCTCATGCATTTCAAGCCAACAGAGTGAAAATGCATAAGCTATTCTATTTCCTGAATAGCTGTCAGTTATTTAGCCATATAGTTTCCTTGTAAATAATTAGACTTATTACCTTAAATTAGCAAGAGAAACTCTTGCTTTATTATTATGATCTGTAGATGTTTGTCTCTCCTAGTCAAAAAAACCCATGGTTGGGATTTGCTCCTAGGTAAACTAGTTTAAGTCTTAGAATGCAAAGGATTCTCAAATGTGACCCAGTCAGGAATATAATATCAGGTTGTCTCCTTATGTGTGTGTTTGTCTAGTTCTCTGAAACTAATTTCTAATGTCAATTGATTGATATTAGACAATAATCAATAGTATTTGTTAAAAATTGGAAGAATATTATAATTTAAGATGAGGCTTAAAGAGCTACTAGACAGTGTCTGTATCCTCTAAAATTCCTTAATATTCAGTAGTAGATAGAGAGAAAATTATCAATAAGCAGCAAGTTTGCGGGTGATATATGAATAGAGAAGAAGATAATGATCATGGTAGCCAGAGGAAAGGACACATTGTTATGTGCTTAAGTGAATATGTGGTAAAAAGCTTCATGAAAGTAGTAGTTGGTTAATAAGTTCATGCTGAGCAGTGCAGATGAGAATTGGGGGTGGGGGGAGGCAAAATAGGGAAGATGTTGAAAAACATGCCATTAAATGCCTCAAAGGAAGAATAAAAGTGCAAACCAAGGGGTCAGAGTGATAGCACAGTCGATAAGCCACTTGCCTTGCATGTGGCTGACCTGGGTTCAATTTTCAGCATCCCATATGTTCCCCTGAGCTTGCCAGGAGTGATTTCTGAGAGCAAAGCAAAGAGTAAGCCCTGAATGTTGTTGGGTGTGGCCCAAACCCAACCCAAACCAAACAACAAGTCAAACCCAGGGAAAAAGGAAAGAAAGGGAAGAAATATTTGATAACTTTGTAGAGAGATTTTAGAGGAATGGTGCCATCAAATGCTATTTCTACAATCTGGGATTTCTGTAAGAGGGATCTGGTGTGGGAAATGCTAACTTTGGGATTTGTTTGATTGAAGGAATAGATTCCATTGGAAGGAATTGTCTAGTTCAAGGGGGCAGTAAAGGCAGGAAGTCATTTAAAAATATAGACTTAATGGAAGTTAACCATAGAATTGAAGCAGTAGAATCTCTAAGAAGTTGTAATCGTTCATTGTTTGAGTCTTGCTTATGTTTGCATCTGATATTTAGTAGAAGGAGGAAGTGGATGTAGAAAAAAGATGGTGCATTGTCTAAGTGATAATAGCATCATTTGGAGATTCAGAGGGAAAAGAAAGAAGGGAATGTGAAAGAAGCAGACTATTGTTCCTTTCTTCATGGACACCTAAAAACCATAAGTGATCCCTGGGACAAGCAACCACACATGGCAGTTAGAAGTGATCTCTTGAGAAAGCAATGGTAAGTAGATCAGCTTAGCCGGCGTGGGAGAGGGCGGTGAAATAGAATACAGACCAGTGGTTTTTGAAGTTGGTTGAACATTCTAATCATCTGAAGGGAAGCTGAAAATCACAGTTTTTAAGGCCTCACGTGAGCCTTCTCAAGTCAAGTCTTCTGACACAGAAACGGAATTTCCACAGGCTGCTGAGACAAAGCCACAGAGCAGCCTTCAAGAGCTACTGGTAGGTATAACAAAAGATGAGAAATAAAATGTTCTTGAGGGCAGAGATGTGTAGAGGAAGTTTTCTTGGTATTTTTCTTTTCATTTAGAATGGAAGACATCTGAGCTCTCTTTTCAGTACATGGGGGAATAATCTTTGTTTTTGGGTCACACCCAGCAGCACTCAGGGGTTACTCCCGGCTCTATGCTCAGAAATCACTCCTTCTGGCAAGCTCGGGGGACCATATGGGATGCCAGGATTCGAACCACCATCCTTCTGCATGCAAGGCAAATGCTTTGCCTCTATGCTATCTCTCCAGCCCCATGGAAGAATAATCTTAAAAAAAAATAATAAAGAGGCAGAGTTAGGAGATGGTCAAATAACCCATGGAGAAATTAGATGTAGAAAATGAGAGAGGAGACACCACTCAGGTGGGTGAAGAACTGTCTGGGAGGAAATGGCAGGGCTGGTAGTGAAGACTAAAGAGAAAATTCGAGGAAGTGAAAGACAACCATTGCATTTTTAAACCAAATACAACTCAAACTCCGCATGTTCTTAAAGGTCAATTAATGCACCAAGGAGTTTTGTTGAGCCCTTAGGATGAGGTTGAGCAAATCACGGGGTGCTTTCATCAGGCCAGCTTCCCGGGGAAATACAGGTTATGAAAGTGTAGAAATATGAAATGACACAAGTTGTGTGGTTAAGCATGAGCTTATCTTTTGAAAGTTTCCATTTCATAGCTTCCGAGGGGATGTATTTGGTGTGACCTGTAATACGTATGTATTTTTCTTTTTTTAGGAGATGGGGAACTGTAAGGAAGGATTCAAGCACAGGTACTTGTTTTAGCTCCAGCAGCATCCTCAAAAAGTCTAGAAGGGGAAGAATGGGTTTGGAGTGAGCACTGTGGGAACCATGATCTCAGAACATGTTAAACATGGGTTCTCAGTGTTGTGGCAGGAAACTGTACCCTGAATTGTATTTCACACCTTTTTTAGGTTGACTGTCTTGGCTCTGTGAAATCTAGGGCTGTAATCTTTTCTATCTGTTTCTGCCCTTTACCCAGTGTCTGCACAGTCCAACTGTCATTTTCAGATTCTTCATGCATCCTGTGGTGTGTGAATCTAGTGTTTACACAGTGGTCATGCCCTGATTGAAGGTGCTAGTGAGTAACTGTGACACTTGTTTGAACTCTTTGTCGTACTCACTTTTTCTAATGTCTCCCTTGGAAATGGTCCTTAGCAAAATTCTGTTTTAGCATCCTATTACACTGAAGTATGTTTTTACTCTTATAGAAGATTATAAAATCATTACTACCAATTGCAATAAATCCAAATATTGCTACTAATAATGCCTATTGCATGTCAGATACTCTTTTTAAGTATTTTAGGCAACTGGACACATTTAAAGCTTAAAAATGATAAAGTAATTCTGATCCTCATTTTAAAAATGAGGGATTTAGGAATGAAGGAATTAGCTGTGTTATTCTCTAATCCCCAAACTAAAAAATGGTGGGAGCGGAAATTCAAATTGACGTGATTTGATACCCAAGCCAGAGTTTATTATATATGACAGTCATTAACTAGATTGATAATAGATGAAAATGTAGTTAACTAGAAAGGAAAGGCATATTTAAAGTTTTTTTTTCTTTTTCTTTTTTTTTGGTTTTTGGGCCATACCCAGTGACGCTCAGGAGCTACTCCTGGCTATTTGCTCAGAAGTTGCTCCTGGCAGGCACAGGGGACCATATGGGGAACCGGGGGATCAAACCGCAGTCCGTCCTAGGTTAGCGCAGGCAAGGCAGGCACCTTACCTCCAGCGCCACTGCCCGGCCCGGCATATTTAAAGTTTAAGCTGTAGCCATCAAGTAATCTTAGTCCAAATGCTTGCCCCCCAAAGTGTGTTTGTTCATGCACTCTCAAACTTAGAAAAGCCTGTAGCAGTCTGTAGTCCCTTTTAGGAGGTCACCGAATAAAATAGCAAAGCATAGACTGATCTTGGGGTCTACTTAGTGTGAATTAATTCATTCATTCATTCACTCATTCGAGACAACCTCCATATTGTACATGTCAGTATGAATGCCTCATGTTGTGTTGTGGGAACAGAATTATGCCAGAATTATAATTCCATGGAGGGGATACTCAAGGAAACAAAGACATCCCCTGTAACAGCTAAATGGACCAAGGAGGATCCTAACCTAGATAGCGAAGTGAATAGATGGTAGTTTTTATGAACAGAAGAAGTCTGGGTGATTTTAGACTTTTAGGATTCTAGGTAAATACATGTCACATTCCTATGATGGCATATTATAGGGTTTAGGGATTGCAATTTCTCCTTGCCCATGAGTAAAAGTGTGAAGGTGGTTTCCTCTAGAGTCACCTTCTGAATGACTATCTTGGAATTACTTGAAAAGAGCTGGGGACTGAGAACCTAGTATATCTTGTCTGGAGATCTTTTTGGTAATTGTTTTATGAGTGACTTTAGGCAGAATATCTATCCCATTTATGTCTCAGTTTCTTTATTTATATATCTGGAGATAATACCTATCTTATTGTATTGGAGGGAGTGAATATTATATGTCTCGTATTCCTTCTAGAAAATGCTTTGCAATGGGGCCCGGGAGATAGCATGGAGGTAAGGCGTTTGTCTTTCATGCAAAAGGTCATCAGTTCAAATCCTGGTGCCCCATATGATCCCCTGTGCCGCCAGGAGCAATTTCTGAGCGTGGAGCCAGGAGTAACCCCTGAGCACTGCTGGGTGTGACTCAAAAACCCAAACCCCCCCCCCCAAAAAAAAAAAAAAGAAAATGCTCTGCAAACAGCACTGTTTTATGTGAGTGGATCTCAATTGGGGTGATTGCCGTTGAGGAGACATCTCACAATATCAAGTGATATTCTGATCATCATAAATGTGAGCAGGATGAGCAGAAACGAGTAAGTGGAGATATAGTAGGTAGAGATGAGGGATATTGTTACTATCATTTTTTTTTTTTTTTGGTTTTTGGTTTTAGGTTTTTGAGTCACACCTGGCAGCGCTCAGGGGTTACTCCTGGCTCTATGCTCAGAAATTGCTCCTGGCAGACTCGGGGACCATATGGGATGCCGGGATTCTAACCAATGACCTTCTGCATGAAAGGCAAATGCCCTACCTCCATGCTATCTCTCCTGCCCCCGTATTGTTTGTTTAACAAACAATCTCGTTGTTTAACATAAGCATACACACCAAAAACTTGCCCCAACTGTAATGCTAAAGTTGAAAATTTCTATTCTGCATTTAAGTTAATGTGGGTAATCTTTTTAGGGATCCCCTGATCATCCCTATAGTAATTATTTTAGATCACAAAATAGTGGACGACTTAGTGATTTGAAATGAAATGAAATGATTAATTCAAGTGCAAGGAGAGAGCAAGAAGAGGCTGGATTCAAGGGCTGAATTCAAATCCTGCAGTCTGGCTTCAGATGACTTACTTTTTACCAGTCATACTAGGTTGCTGAAAGACAACAGAGGAAGAGTCTGCAGAGACTTCCCCTTCCCCCAAACCAGCTATTCTTAAATTCCTGTGAGCCTCAGAATGAGCTGAAGCACAGAGCCCAGAGCCCTTCAGCCAGGCCACCTTAATGAACTGTATTTGGGCATACACATCCTGCTTAGCCCTCTGGGCTACTTTTTTTTTTGTTTTTTAGAGAGAGAAATAACATTACTTCAGACTTAAATATTTCAGATGGTTTTCTGAATCTGTTTTATAGGAAATACAATGTGAAGAGCTTGATATAATGGTAGGATGTTATCTTAGGAAAACATGTCAGAAATTTTTTTCAAAAGTTGTTAACATTTTTTTTTGGCTTTATTTTATTTTATTTCATTTTGGTTTTAGAGTCAGATCTGACTATGCTCAGGGTCTATTCCTGGCCTTATATTCAGAATCATGCCTGAAAGGACTCAGGGGACCATCTGGGGTGATAGAGATGAAACCAGGTCAGCTGTGTGCAAGGCAATACCCTTCTCCACTGTACTATTTCTTTAACCAAACCTCCAAGATTTTAAAATTCACTTGTCATGTTTTTCTTGTTTCTCACTCACTCTTCATGGCCACTTCAACTTTTCTTTACTTTTGTTTTAACCTCCAGCTCAGATTACTGTGGAAAACTTCTCCTTGGCCTATCAGACTCAATTTTTTTTTTTTTATTCTGATGCCCCTAGTCAGAGAAATCTTCAGCAGGTACCATTTTATTTCCTTTACAGATCTAATGATTCTTATTGGGAAAGAGCTGTGTTTGCACAGATAAATCCATCCCCTTCCTCAAGGGTCTCCAAGAGCTTGGGTTTCACCATATCAAACCCTGTCCCCCATATGCAACCTATGCTCTTTCCCCAGGCCCACACTTCCCTACACATTTTCAGCTCTGTTCATTCATTCATCTGCTCTTCTTTTTTTTTTATCATCCCCTCCCCAAACGTCTGCTCTTACTTCTAACTCTCTCTGCAGCTGTGTCATCCTAGATTCCTCCCAGACATTCTCCCACAAATCCACATAACTAACTTCTATTCATTCTTCAAAACCCAGGCCAAGTGTCATTTCTTTAACACAAGCTTCTCAAACCATCTTACTCCAGTAACCATTACTCCTATTCTATACAGTCTGGCAGCATCTAAAATCATCATTTACTTTTGAAACTACTACTTAACATACGCATATGGATTCATTTTTCATGCATGTCTGGGAGGAAAGAAAAGGTTGCAATCTGGAATAGTTTATTGTAAGAGATTTAGTCACTCTGGGCGGCATGGTGGATGTAGTCACAGGCTGCCAATTGTAGTTTCAAATATTTTTGTGGATGGATATTACAGCTCAAATCTGCAGCAGGGTGCCTGGCTCACCCACTTGGACCAAAAGTCACTGCTTAGCATGGCCCAAGCCTACAGAGGCCCTAACTAGTATCTGTGTCTGGCAATAATTCCAAGAACTTCTGAATTTGTTCTTTGGGGATTCTTCCCAGAGTTTTGCCAGCTGAAAAAGAAAGCAGAGTGCTATAAGTAGTGATTCAATGTTTGTTGAGTGCTTATTATGTGCATGGCATTGCGTTGCCTCTTGAACATGCATTGTCTTAGTCCAATCTTCACATGTGGTCACATTCTGCGATGAGGAAGCAGAAAGACTTCTTTAGTAATTTGCCCACACATAGTCATAACAGCTACAGATGAGCAAATTCAGGTGTCTCTCCTTTTCTTAATTTTTTTTTTGTCCCCAGATTCACAATACAGACCCAGCAAGGGTCTGGGTTGAGGTGTATATGGGGTGCATTTACTGTACCTCCTCTTCCTATACAGTCAGTGTAAAGAACACAGTCTGTGATAAGAATTGGGAGGCCCTTTTCTTAATTTTTATCCCTTGTAGAAAATTTAGTCTTGGCTATTAAAATATGAAGGGGCCAGGGAGAAAAACTCAAAGGATTGGAATATATTCACTACATGTGGGAGCCCCAGGTTTGTTTCTCAGCACTGCACGGCATGGCTGCAGTGAACCCCAGACACTGAACTAGAAGTAGCCTAGGGAACTGATCCATGTGACCTCCAAATCAGTCAGTTAGGAATACCCCAAATCTCTCAATTTTTAAATGAACCCTGAGACTTAAGGCCTGCCATCTGAAAAGCTTTATATTCAAAATAGGATTGTTTTGTTTGATGCTCACTGAAAAGATGGTTTTTCATAATCAGTAAAGAAGATTTAAAATACTTGGTCGTAACCCCATTTTCTGCCAGTGGCCAATTCTGCGCGGTGGAGAGGACAGTGTGTAAAAGGCCACGTTCAGCACAATGTTTTCTAGGAAAACGGGTGGGTGAAAGGGTTCCTGAGAAATTTCACACTGGAAAGGAAAACATCTGTCAGCTCTACTTCAAGCAGATAATGAAATCTTTTCTTTTGGGGACTGGCTTTTGCCCTGTGTTTATAGCTGTCCATAGTTTAAGGGCTTTAAAATGCCTGATATTGGAAACCCTTATTATCTTAGATTCCCTATTGGTTCCCAAACAGGAACGATGTCTCCTGGTTGAATAAAGAACAGGCAGACAACACAGACAGATGCGACTTGTATCTAGTATAGCTACATATTTCTTTTGTGTAGTGTATTTCCTTGAGAAGGCAAACCTGACGAGAATAGTAGTTATATTTTTGAAATATACTTTCGTCTTATGAAATTTAAATTTTGAAGGTCATCTATCTAAGAAGAAATGAACCAACATTTTGTCCCAGAAAGCAATGCAGAAAAGATGAAAGTTCTTAGCTTTTCTGAATCATAATAAGTCTTTTGTTGGGCATCGGTTTTATTTCATTAATAAAATGAAATCAAGTTCTTGGTAAGTTTATAGCAAACACATTGATAATCATAAAACTTTATTAAATGCGTATTGTATAAGTCTTCAGAACTCATTTTTGCAGTAAAAAGAATGAAAAAAATGCTTTGCCGACCTGCTTATAAAATAGCCAATATTTAAATTCACTTAGTCTCTCTCACAAAATTCAACTCCTCTCAGAAGGAAACTTTAAAGTTTATATATTTTTCAATCATGTGAAATAGAACATTGTTTTATATTAAAATTTCAACCTTTAAAATTGTTTTAATATCAAATAAGTCTCACATCATCTTTTTATAGTTGAAATTTTGTCATTATGATGGGAAATGATGACATTCATTATATTAATAAGAGGCCAATTCCTAATGAGAGGCCAAATTTTTTTTGACAATCCTTCAAAAAAGTCACATTAGTCCAACAGGATACTCTTCTCATTCAACTTGGATTAGATGTTAGGCAAGGGCCTAGATTTTTCCTAGATTTTTCCACAGTACAAGTGGAGTATGTGCCACCTTTTCAATGTTAATTTAGGCTTACTCGTTTTTTGTTCATGACAGGTGCCTCTATTTCACTTAAGTATGTGAAAGTTTAAATGTATTGAATGAAAGCCCAAAGGTAGGAAAGTCTTAATATAGCACCTCCACATTGTCATCAGGCAATAAAGTTCTTTTTTTTTTTTTTTTTGCCCATCACCTTTAGTTTGTGACTTCAGCTGTCAAGGGCACCTCATGTTCTAGGACAGCTATGAAGCTCCGCTCATTACCTCTGAGTACTTGTCAAGAATGGGATAAAGGATTTCTTGAGAAACTCATTAACAGCATCTACTTATATCCCACTGGTTATCTCTAACTGCTAATGTAACTTAAGTGATATTTTTGTTAGGTTTATTCCTCAAGATTCTATAGGGAATAAAGAAAAATATATCTTCAGCAGTCCCTGTCTCTTGGGGTTAGATGATGCTGTCTATCAAAGTCACTCTCAAATCTTGGTGACTTGATGCAGTAAGACATATTTTTTGCTCACACAAAGCTTGATTTGTGAACTTGAGTCCAGCGGCTGTCCAATACTGTTACCTTTACATGTTGACTATTCCTTTTTGTGACACTTCCTTCCCTGTATGTAGCTTCAGGGAAGACTCTATCTGGAAGGTTTCACAAGTATTTTTAATGCTTTGGCCTTAAAGTTCTCTGGTCAGAACTAGTTTCCTAATGCTTGCTGATTTCAATGGCACTGGAAAGTATCACCTTCATAGATAGAATGGTAGGGTGATACATCTCTGTCTCTGCAAATCATTCATATGCCTCGACTCTGCCAACTGGATTCAATAATCATAAAACCAATTAACAAAACAGTCTGATT
Organism: Crocidura indochinensis; assembly: GCA_004027635.1. NCBI lineage: Eukaryota > Metazoa > Chordata > Mammalia > Eulipotyphla > Soricidae > Crocidura > Crocidura indochinensis. The sequence continues at coordinate 12,482 of PVKC010038249.1, forward strand.
TACCTCAGCTATCTATCAAATGCTTATGATGTACCAAAGCATAATATCAAATAATAGGGATACAGACATGCAAAAGACACAAATCCTATTTCAAAATTTTTATAGGTTATTAAAGTTAATAGCACATATGGAAATAATACCAATAATAAAAGCAAAAATCAGAATGGAGCTGGAGAGATAGTACATCAGCTAGGGCAGTGGTTGGCAACCTTTTTTTTCAACTGAGCCAAATCTCACCAAAATCATGATTGAAATTTATTTTGAGAGCCACATTTGGGGGGGGGTGTCACATCCGGCAGTGCTTTTTTTTTTTTTTTTTTTG
>PVKC010038250.1:0-12789 GCA_004027635.1 Crocidura indochinensis
GGCAAGTGGAAATGTGAATTTTTTTTTAATAAAAAAGGAAGCAAAGTATGGATGCTGCTCTACACATGCCTTATTTCTACAATCTCCTTAAATTGCTATGGGATTTTTTTGTTTTCTTCTTTCCATTTGCTAGGTAATGTCATGTCAGTAATGAAAAATTCGGTGTTAAAATGATTAGCTTGCATTTCAGAGTTTACCTGTAAATCATTCAACACCCTTTGAAATGCAAATGCAAGAGCAACTGGTTTACACATTTTGACAACCCCAGCACCATCCAGTCTGTACCTTTTCAGCTCTCAAGTGGCCCATCTCAGTCAACAGTAGGCCCACTATATTGGTTGTGTTAAAATCCAAATGCCAAGATCAGTTCTTCCAATTATACAGGGGTCCTCAAACTTTTTCAACAGGGGGCCAATTCACTGTCCCTCAGATCGTTGGAGGCCGAACTATAGTAAAAACAAAATCTTATGCACACTGCATATATCTTATTTTGAAGTGAAGAAACAAAATGGGAACAAATACAATATGTGACCCGCGGGCCGTAGTTTGAGGACCCCTGTATATTTGGACCCCTGTATAATTCCAATATATGATCACCAGAAGTGGGTGCCCCAGCCAGGCAGGCACCTCATTCTGTGGGTTTGCTCAGACTTGGATCCAGTTGCCACTCGAAGCCACAGGATAGAGTCCATCATTGGCAGGAGTATCTCCATAAGGTCCATGAACTTAGTAGTAGTGGTGATGGTGGTGCTTGTTAACTCTTCAGTTTTACTGCTAAAGAAACTGAGTCTTAAAAAAAAAAAAAATCTCTAAATCTTATTCAAGATCACAAAGTCCATTGTGAAGTCCTTTGAGTTTTGAAAAGTAGTGTCGACATTTTGATGGGTTCTATCCTACCCGTCTGCTCTGTATTTTCTTTTGGGAGGCCCACCCAAGTGGTGGGGATGCCTCTGGTGATTCTCAGTCAACCAGGCTGGTAGTTCAATGCAAATACTTGAGTGTGTGGGGTTGCTTGGCCTCTAAAGTGTCAGGAATTATTCCCAATACCCTGGTGATGCTTGAAAGGCCACACACAAATATGCTCAAGGAATCAAGTGGTACTGAGGATGGTCCCTAACCACTATATCATCTCTAGCCTCCTACCTCTGCTGTTTTGTTTTGGGGCCACACCAAGCTGTGCTCAGGGCTTGTGTTCAGGGTTCATTTATGGCAGGGCAGTGTGGAAGGACCATCTGACCGGGTGCTGGCAGTGTGTGTGTGTGTGGGGGGGATCAAACCTGAGTTGGCAAGTGTCTCACCCACTGTTCTACCTCTCCATTTTTCCTACTCCACTTCCTGTTTTTCTAGGTTTTCTGGAGACCCTGACCCACGGGGCTCTGTGAAGGTGATTTTTGCAGTCTATTCTGCAGATCTGCCTTCCATCAAACTTTCCTCCTACACCTATCCCCTGGCTTGCTGCCATTTGAGTGACCTCTAGTAACCCAGGGGCATTTGTAGCAACGGTAAAACAAATACTTATGTCATGGAAGGAGACGCACTTGTGGATCTTCCATGACTTTACAAAGATATGCCAATCTCAGAGCAATAAAAGATTATACCGTAGGTGGGCTGGATCTGACCGTTATTGATGAAAGAATCATTAGGTGCCGACAGGTCCAATCAACACAGCCTTGTGAGTGTTTCAGGCTGGCCCAGGTACTGCCCCTGAAAATCAGGGGCTTTTGTGTTCTTGGTTGGAAACAGGAGCTGGTGTGAAACTTTGAAGGAACAAACATATGCTCCTCCCTCAATAGGTTCCTGTTCTCAACTATTTCTCTGAGAATTAGTCAGTCTTGGGGATTCTGGCCTCATGTTGAAGTCAAGGAAATGGACATGTGGGTCCTGATCAATTCAACCTAGATCAGCCAATTCTCATGCAAAACCAAGCAATAGGAGTGAATCCAAATAGCATCATATTTCTCCTCCAAATGAAGCAGAGCCTCACAGCTCTGGTATTTCTGAGAGGAGAAGTGGGGAGTAGTAAAAGGCTAATTTCCTCCAAATATTCTATAGCACCACCCTCCAAACCAAGCACTGTGTAGAGCTCTGAATGGTTTTTTTTTTTTGGTTTTTGGGTCACACCCGGCAGTGCTCAGGGGTTACTCCTGGCTTCATGCTCAGAAATTGCTCCTAGCAGGCACGGGGGACCATATGGGACCCAGGATTCGAACCGATGACCTTTTGCATGAAAGGCAAATGACTTACCTCCATGCTATCTCCCGGGCCCCAGCTCTGAATGTTTAGGAATAAATATTGAAGATCATGATCTCCAAATTCAAGAACTCCCCTTTCTAGTGGAGAAGTTAAATAAACACAGACACACAAAGAAATAAGAAATCACCACTGATAAATGTATCCAAAAGAGCCTTAGCTGAAATCATGAGGGGATCCTAACCAAGTCAGAGGACAGGCAAAAAGCGGGTCCCCTTGCTGGATAAAATGATTCGGAGATTGAGCTCATCAGTAGACAAAGAGAAAATGTGACACTGGGTTTCTCTTTCACTTCACACATGTGATGCTCTGGCTTTAAGGTGTCATGGAGAAAGCGTTTCCGGGTGTTGGACATGAGCTCACAGATCCTCTTTATGGGTAAAGTTTGTGCTTTAGTCAAATGTCAAAGAATCACTTCCTGGGCAGCATATCTGCATAGAGATTCTGGATAATGATGCCACCAAACTCCTTTAGATGACACCTTATTTGGCTAAATGTTGTGTTGTGAGATACATTGTGCCTTAACTGAGAACTTCCCAATGCATTTGGTATGTCTCCTAGCATGTTCTGAAAGAGACTCTACCTTATCTCCTTTTCTGAATCCTATTCCCCTCCCAGAGCCCCTCTGATGGTCACAGACACCATGCCCTCCACCAATCCCTAGCTAGACATCTTCTGATATTTCCTGGGGGAGTGACAAGTTAAAGAGTTGTCCTCAAGAAGGAACCTATAGCCCACTGTCTCTTCTTTCTCTTCAGTAGGAGTCACTACTTCCTTAAAGCTCATCTTGTCTAGGCCAATAGTCCTCCTTCTCTTGTCCTGCCACCTCCTGGCATTCATTTCCAGAAGGTCCCAAGATAGGACAGCTGCTGTGCTGAGAGCATGCCCATCTCCACCCAGATACCTGACTGGTTCATGATTATAATGCAAATGGAGCCCCATGTAATCTCCTCCAATCTTACTTTCACATCCTGATTAGATATTTGTTCAACCATATCCCCATCCCAGCAGCCTTCACTTTAAATTCTACTGAGCCATTCCCCAGAGTTCCCAACATAGGTCCCTATCATAGATTCCTTTCCATCAAGAAAACTAATCATGACTCTGCCTGTCTCTCTAATCTCCTCTTGTCTCGCCCCTATAAACTACCACAGGCAAATGCCCAATTCTTTTTACCACCCAGGTACTCATGCATCAAGCAGGCCTCCATTAACCCTAATTTCACTGCATTGCAATTATTTTAGTAGGACTTCTCAGCTTCTCTCTGAGACCCACAATAACAGGAACCTAAGCCTGCCCTCACTTATTAGTCTTCCCATAGGTTACCTGGACTTAGGATGATCTCCAGTGACTTTTCAGCAAATAACCACTAGAACTTAACTTGGCCCTCCTCCTTCTTTGCCTGTTCTCTTCCTTTATGGGATCCACATCTGAATCCACATCAGTTGTCGATAGAAGATTATATGCAGTCCTTCTTGAAGGCGGCATGTATTGGTAGATGCACTGAAGGCCATTTAAGCATAGACTCCTAAAAATGGACACTACTCTCTAGGTAGGACAAACACTGTGCTTTAATATCAAGCATACTAGAACCAGGGCATCCATTTTGTACTCTCCCAAGTAAAGCAAAGTTTCATTGGCTTTGGGCAGAGCTTGGATGGAGAGTCCTGTGCTCCCCAGGACCTTTGCCACACCCGCATGCATCACTTTCTTGAAAGAGCTAAAACATAAAGGCACACGGTCTAGGATTTCACTAATGGGCCTTATCATCTTACTATTTCTAACTTGACTAGCTCATCTGTCTTTGGTTGATCTCCCAAGGCATTCTTATGCTTTTTACCCAGCTCTCCATGCTTGCTCAAGTCCCTTGTTCATCCTCCAAGCTCCAAATCTGTTTCCTCCAAGATCATATCTAATAATGACTCATAAGGTGCTAAGAGTGTTTCAGTAATTGAGCTCTGAGCCAGATACTTGAGAGAATGGAACTCAACTGACACTGCCTCACCAAAAAACACCATCATGACCAGCATGGTGATGGCACCGGGAAAAGTAAAGTGGATTCATGTTACAAAGCATCAGTGAGATGCATCGGAACAACTGTTTCAGTAAATGGTAGGAGAGGATCCCTCCTGAGTCTTTCCAATCAAAGAAACAGACCAGTAACATAAGCCCGTGTTTATGGGCCCCATGAAATGTTGAAGGCTCTTGTCTAAACACTGGTTCATATTAATTTGGTGACACCTCACAGAAGCTTCTCTGGGATGAGATCAGAACCATTTTGAAGACTGTGAAACAAATCCATGGTTTGTCCACCCCTGTCTTGCAGAATCTGGGAGCAGATTAAACTTGTGTGGGTTTCATTTAAAAGATAGCCACCTAATAGTGAAAGGTTGAGTAAACACTTCACTCCTTTATTCAGTTCTTCTTACCTTTCTACCAGACCGATAGTCGTTATTTTATTTTTTGTTCATTTTGGGTACATACCCAGCAGTGCTCAGGCATTACTCCTGGCTATATGCTCAGAAATTACTCCTAGAAGTCTTGGGAACCATATGCTCTCCAAAGGATTGAATCCGGGTCAGCTGTTTGCAAGGCTAATGCTGTGCTATTGCTTCAGCCCCAATTATATTTTATTTTTGTTTTTGTTTGGGGGACTACACCCAGGGGTTTTCAGGGGTGACTCCTGGTCTGCACGCAGGCAACACTCCTGGCAGTTCAAGGAATCATATGTGGATGTTGGAGACCAAATACAGGTCAGTTGCATATAAAGCAAGCACTTTAACCTCCACCCTATTGCTCTGACCCTATTTATTTCGTTTTATTCTTTCTTTTTCCTTTATTTCTTTTTTCTTTCTTTCTTCCATAAGACAAAAGAAAAAAATTAAAGCAAGCTTAGCTTATTGGAGAGCTGAAGGCCCCAATGTCACCTTAGAAAATGAGAGACACACCCTTGCCAGCTATAAAACTATCTTTCTCCCTCCCTTATCCACATCTCTCTCTTTCTCTCTCTCCTCTCTCTCTCTCTCTCTCTCACACACACACACACACACACACACACACACACACACACGTCCATTTCCCATGCAGACACAGTTTCTCTTGAAAGGTGACACAGTCCTTTAAAAATAACTCTGGGCTCCATTGTGCCGAGACTGGCCACTCTGGGCACCCTGAAACGTTTCAGCAGCACTGGAGCCTGGCTTTTTATCCCAGATAGAGATCAGTAATTGGATCCAGGTCACAGTGCTAAATGTTAGAGGTGAAGCTACAGTGTTCTTAGTTCTCATCAAACTATAATACTGAGGCCAGGGCTGCTCCCTCTAAGAAAATGGGGCATTATCACAAGGCTTCTGGCTCTTGGAGAGCCTCTTCCCAGCCCTCGTGAACCCCACTTGCTTCCTAAGTGCACCCTCAGTGGGAATTCCAAGTGCTTGCCCCAGATGCAGGGAACTGAAGATTGGAGACACTCACCCTCAGTGCAAAGGTGCCCAATTTTCTGCCAACATGGAAGATAAGGTGCTGGGCTTGGTGCTGCCTGTGTCCTGAGATCTTCTGACTCTGATAGCGAATTATATGATTTAAGCCTCTGTTTTATCTTTCCCTTGGAAGAAGTGCTGTCCAGAGGAAGGTTTCCTAGCCCATTCTTGAGAGGATAGGCCCTGATATTGGGGCCTTTGACTGATTTTTAGCACACCATGTGCCATTCATTCCTGGATCCAGAGTTTAGGAGAGATTCATGCTGCCAACCTGTCTGGTGTGTGTGGCTCCTGTCTACCATGGGTGAATGGATAGCAAAATTTTCCAGACTGAATCCTCCATGGTGGGCCAGAGTGTCTCAAACCTTCTCCCATTCTTCTGTCAAGTACACTCACTTCTTCATTGAGATTTTCTGGGAATCATACCCGTAGCCTTAGTCCATATGCACAAAAGACCATTAGGACCCTATTCTTCCAGAGGCCCTCAGCTTCCTCCTGTCAGACCCTGAGTCTGCCTGAATCTTCTCCTCAGTCCTAGGCTATGCCTACAGACCATACATTCCCCTTCTCTCGTTTCCAATCCAAGTCTCCTTGGTTTGCAGAAAACTATTAAAAAACAACAACAACAAAACATTCAATTTGTCAAAATCTTCTCATGCTCAAATTATTAAACCTCCACACCACTACAGCACCCCATCTTAATATGTAGGTACCACTGACTATGTAGGTACCACAAGCAACAGAGATTTCTTTGGCATCATCCTTCTAGCCTGGAAGGATGAGGCTGTCTAACCCCTGAACTCTGCAGAAACAGACACTGGATTAAGGCCGCCTGAGTTGGAGATGGTTGTCTACTCTCTCCTTCATACCCTCCCTGTGTCCCTCTATACCTTTCCTCTGTGTCTCCATAAACTCCCTCAACCCCACACATACCTCCAGAAAAAGGTTAAATGGCTTGTGTGCATTTTCTGAGTAGCAGGTGGGTGGGGTTTGTTTCCGCATCCATCTGTCACTCCAGCCTCACTGGATCTACTAGGCTGCCTTGAGACAGTAAGTGCCAGCCAGTTGGACAGGATGTGCCATGGCACTGGGCCTCCTTCTCCCAAATGCACGTCATTGAAAGTAAAAATAATCACCGCTAGGGATGAGTGAGTGGCAAAGGAGCATTTCTGGGTTTCAGTACCCACTGCTATTCTAACAACAAGTCTGGCATAGTATCTGTAGGGGTACAGTCGATCTGGGTCATGGAATCTCACTGGCTCCCAGATTTAAGCACCTCCAGAACTCAGCTCTCATCTGGCTTCAGGCATCCTCAAAGCAGCATCTACTGGACCTTGTGCTGTGCCCAGAACAGCCCCCTTAGCTGCTGTAGTTAGTGGCCACTTCAGTGTCCCTGACCACTACTGAGGGCCAGCCCCATATGTCCTACATGGCCACAAGCAAGAACAGAGCTGGCGAAACTATCCACTCCCAGAATGCCAGTAGCCTCCATACAGTTAATGTTGGACTCTGAGGTCAAAAGCTTGCAGATCTCTGGCTGAGAGGAACCCTGAACCCCACAGCCCATCTGGTTCACCTGGGCAGAACCTGGGGCCTCAGTGTTGAGGGGAGGTTGACTTCACAAATGCAGTTTCAAGAGGTAGATATCAGGAAAGACACTCCCCAGACCTCCCAAGGTTGAGCAGTGATATGGGCCCCTGAATCATCAGGCTGAGACCAGGGCTAACAAAGGCTTCAGAGACTCAGGATTGAGTGAACTGAATGCTCCCAGACCTGGTTCAGTTGAGCCCCACCAGGAGTAAGCCCTGAGTACTGCTGAGTATGGCTTCAAAACCAAAGCTAAAGATTGGAGAGCTTGCTAGTAGGGTGGGATTGGAAGGGTTTTGTTCGTGTCCATGGATGTGTGTGTGTGTGTGTGTGAGAGAGAGAGAGAGAGAGGGAGGGAGGGAGGGAGGGAGAATGAGAGGAGAGATTGAGAGAGAGAGAGAAAGTATATGAGAGGGTGAGAGGTGTCTGAGAGGGTTTGAAAGGGGCGCATCTCTGAGGATGAGTGTGTGATGGTGTGAGAGGGTGACTGGGTATATGTAAGAGGGATATGTGTGTGTGTGTGTGTGTGTATGAAAGAGTTGTCTGTGTGTGAAGGTGTATGAGGGTGACTGAGTGAGAATATTGGGTTGTGTATCTGAGGGCAAATAAGTATTATGTATTGAAGGTGTTTGAATGTATGTGAGTGGTGAGAGAGAGCTGTCTGTCTCCCCTTGAGGACAGAAGGGTCCTGATTTCCCTATGAGGAGAGAAAGGACCTCATCTCCCTGTGAGAAGAGAAAGAAAGGCCCTCATCTTGCTGTGAGAACTTCTAAGCTTTGGGCCAATCAGGGGTCCATCCTCAGAGCTCCATGCCCACTTTTCTGGTCCTCCCAGCCCTGTTCCTGTACAGTGGATGAGGCAGTGGACAGGGCTCTGACCCTTCTTGGAGACACCAGTGGACAGCAAGGGCTGGTTGTGGCATTTTACTCTGGCATCTTCTCTCAACAACTTCCCCTGGGAAACCCAGAACTACTTTGTGAGGAGACAAACTCCACATAAGTCCCCTGTCTTTTATGCTCAGCGGGCTTGGAAGAAGTCATGCTGCATGACCAGTCTATACTCACCTCCCAGTTCCTTTTCTGCACACCCCTGCCACCAAGTCAGGTCTCTGAGACTAGCTGGAAAGAGGTGAACAGCCCAGGCATCACCCACTGCCCTTCTCCCCTCTTCTCTGTGGGGATCTGGCCCTTCTCCTTGCAGTGAATCCAACATACGCTTACCACCCTCTCCAGCCAGAAATCAGATTCTATTTTAAGAAGGCGGGACTCGGTTTCCAGGAGGAAGGTTGTGAAATATGGGGGAACTGGCTCCAAAGCAGTGCCAGGCTTGCAGGCATTTTTAATAATGAGCCTTCAAGAAGATGGACTTTGGATTAAGTGTTCTGAAGTAAAGATTATTTCAGCACTGTGAAAATGGCTGAGGGGGTGTGCAAGGGGTAATCTTATCAAGAAAGGAGAATTCTTTTATGGTCAGACCAGCTTGGGCTTGAACATGTTATGAAACAACTTCTGACTATTTTCCAAATGCTTCTCTTTCCTCTCATCACCTCTCCTCTCCACTCCCCTCCATTCCACTTCCCTCCTCTCCCCTTCTCTATTTCCTCCTCTCCTCTCTTCTCTTCTCTTTCTCTTCCCTCTCCTCTCCCCACACCCCTCTCCCCTCCTTCCTTCTGTCCTCTGTTTCTGAATTCCCTCTCCCCATTTGGGGTAATGGGAACACTGACCACCTCCCATGCTCAGGGCTTACTCTTGGCTTTGTACTCAGGAATTCCTCCTGGATGGATGGAGCTTAGAGGATACTATGAGGTGGTGGGGATGGAACCCAGGCTGGCCACATACAAGGCAAGTGCCTACACCCTATCTGCCATCCTGTCTATCCAGTGCTTACCCACTCTGTCTTGTTCTGTCTCCATCAGTCTGTAATTCTTACCTTGTGCATGCATTTGCTTGTTTCCCTTTCCTGTGCCCATCCCCTTTAGAAAGACTTGGCCTTCCTAGGATTGTGGCAATGGCCCTATCTCTTCCTGGGAAGCAGACTCTGTGGGGCCCTGCACATCCCACTTCCAGGAATAGCAGTTGAGAGTGCCTTGAGGGTCTGGAGGACTCTGTCCCTGCTACCAGATTGACTCTGCTGGATCGGCCTAGCCACCCCATGGTCGCTGTCTCCCACAGTGCTCTGTCTTGCTAAACACCCAGCATTGACTGATGGAAGGTCTTGCCCAGCCAAAGTTGTGTTTGCCACTCCATCATGCCCTTCTTTCTTTGTAGCTCACACATAGGGACCTAGGTCCCCTGATCTTGTCTTGGCTCCTTAACCAAAGGGGCGTATTGGTGGCACCCCATGAATTTGCTGGGAGTCCCCTCCCTCTGCTGGGCACTGACCCCTCTGCTCTCTCCCCTGTTCTTCTCACCTCTGTTCTGAGATTTTCTCCTGCCTCTGAGTGCTGGGTGCTCTCTGGTCTCTTTCACCCTGTACCACAACCTCTATAGTAGCTCACCATTCTGTATATGGACAGCCAGAAAACATTGTGGTCTCAGAGAACATTGAGGGCTGGACTTATGCGTGTGTGACAAGTAGGGCACAAATAAAGTTCATATGTGCACATTGGAGGGCAGCCTTTTCTTGGAGGGTGAGGCAGACAGTCTGGAAGGCTGACAGTTGGACATCCATGGGCATTAAACCCTTGCCTCCATCCCCCCTTCCCCTGCACCAACCACCCCTTCTGGCAAAGGAGAGAAACCAGGATACACTATCAGGAGCTCTGGGGATCCTGTGCAATGGGAGATGCCTGCCTCACTTCTCACCTCCCTGCACTACTTGGAAAAGAATTTTTTTCGGGTCACGGAACATGAGAGTCATAATTGTGCCCAACTGTCTCTTAATCCCCAGGCACTTTGCATAATTTCTCTATGAGTTGGCATTGAGAGGAATGCTCCCCAATAATGCTCAGGGAATGCTCTGAATCAGTGCTCAGGAGACTCGGCACCCCACCAGCAGTTCTCAGCCAACAGGACTATGGCTTTAACTCAGGGTGCTGCTCAGGGCCTGCAGTGTCGGAGATGCTCCCCCACCCCCAGCAGAGTGGGGAGATACTCAAGGCATCATATGGTGCCAGAAGTGGAACTTAGGTTGGGCACGTGCCAGGCATACACCCTCCCGGCTGCATGCCCGGTCCCTGAACTGGCATTTTTATCCAGTCTCTGTGGATTTTGTTCTCTACCACTGCTGAGGTCAGATAAGGCCTCTGTCTATCTCTGTCTCTCTTTCTTTTTCTCTCTCTTTCTCTCTCTCCTCTCATATCTCTCCCTCTCTCTCCTCCACCTTTTCCCCCTCATTCTCTCTCATACCCTCTTCTGTCTCTCTCTGTCTCTGCCCCTCTTCACAGTGGGTTTCAGTTCTCAGCTCACACGACCAGGCTCTCCAAATACCAGGCTCTTTCAAACAGTCTAAACTCTCTCTCAGGATTTGGCCACATCTGGGAACATCCTTGGGGTGATAACTTGATAGGAGGTGAGAGTTGGCATAGAACTACGCTCCCTGCAATCAATGCATGGGGACATTTTTTCCTCAGCTGCAGACACCAGGCCATGGGGCAGTCACGAGCCTCAGGACAGTGGGAAACAACAGGAAGGCCTCACCTCTCTGCTTCTCCTTCAGTGGTCCTAGTTCCTGTGACTTGGTTTCTGACTGTTTTTACTTGGTTGAGAAGACACATCTCCCAGCTCCCAGCACTCTGGGCTGTTATTTGCTGGCCCTTCTCATGCCCTTCTTGAGGCTCTAAATTTACGTACCACCCAAGGACCCTCTGCATAGAGAGGGCAGGGTCCAGATTCCACCTGGGGCATTCTCACCCCAATTTTTTTGTGCTTGAGGCCTCCTCACTTCCCTCTGGTAACCTCTGTGAAGACCCAAATCCCCAAAAACATTCTGTCACTGTGTCATCCCAAACTCTGTTGACAAGTCTCTTGTGACACTTGCAGGTAAGGACAGTCCCAGCAGCATCTTTCTGGCCAAACCTGTCCCCGGGCCCTTTGGCACTGGGAGCAGCCACTTTTTCCACCTCCAGTATGTCCATTCGCTATTCCCACATTCTGTAGGTTCTGCTCCCTGATAAGATCCAGCCTTAAGGCCCCTGACACCCAAAACCCAGAGATGCTGCTTGTCAGATGGGAAACCAGTCCAAGAGGAGAAAGTGCCAGGTGAACAGGTGACCTTGTTGTCCCTGGATTGGGTACCAGCCAGTTAACCACAGGAGACCACCCTGTAGCCCTACATTATATAAGTTGGAATTTTTTTTTCCTATGTGAGGGAAAGGCGGGAGGCATGTGGGTGCCAAAGCTCAGGTCCACCCTGTCCTGCAGTATGTTGGGGTGCATGCCTGGCTTGCCATCTGGGCTTATTCCTGACACTTGTCACTGGAAAACACTTCCCTGAAGGGTGGTGGTAGAGGGAACACAGCCCTGAGAACCATCCAAAAAGAGCGTTATATAGAAATTTTCGAGTAATACTCTGGAACCTCCTCAGTCTCCCTGAGTCTAGAGTGTGGGGTTCCAAAATTCTGTGCTCCAGAACTTCCAGACTTTATGGCCCAAGCGTGACAATCTTAAGAGCCACAGTGTGTCGCTTCTACTCCAGTTCCCTGCTGGTATAAATGACACCGAGCAGTTCCCAATAACCCATTTGAAGTCTGGCATCACATAGCAGGTATGTTGTCTGCCATGCAAGCCACACACATCATATAAATGCATGCAACATACAGCACACACAACAAAGATGCATACACATCACATACATGTGTCACCAGCACTCACACACTGCATTTACATACTACTTACATGTACCTCATACACACACCATACCTGCCACACAAACCAGGTATACATTCACATGCCCTTTCACATACATACATCCAAGTTGTGTCTATACAATGTATACATGTTCACACACTTCACATCTCTGCACACAGAACACACTATGTCAACTGCATATGAGTGTATACCACACAGATATAACACACAGATGCCATGTTGTCAGCCTGTTGGGTGGATACCCCATGGAACCCTGTATCTCAGCAACAAAACCACTAAACTTTATTTTTTTTAATTATTTTAATACCATGGTTACAAGATTGTTCTGATAATACAGTTGTCTTTTTATTTTTTTAGTTACAAAGTTGTTGATGATTTTTATTCATACAATATACAACGCCCTTCATCAGTATACATTTCCAACCACCAGCATTCCCCATTTTCCTTCGGCCCTCCCCCTCTACCCTCTCCCCTGTCTGCCTCTGGGACAGACACTTTTCTTCTCTCTGTCTGTATCTCTCTGCTCTCTGTCTCTCTGTCTCTCTCTCTGTCTCTCTTTTTCTTTCTCCCTTTCTTTTTTTTTTTTGTTGGGGGGTCACACCCGGCAGTGCTCAGGGGTTACTCCTGACTCCATGCTCAGAAATTGCTCCTGGCAGGCATGGGGGACC
>PVKC010038251.1:0-12779 GCA_004027635.1 Crocidura indochinensis
TTCTATTACTCTTAATATCTGAAATTGAAATTGCCTACAATTTTTGATGTGTCTAAGCCATGATATGTCATTTGGGGATATCAGATTCAATCCTTTTTCTAATATCAAGAATCTTAGAGGTGATGAACTGTGGTGAGTGAAATTCAAGTGTCATGAGGATTCACTGATACATCACACCAGCTGCAATTTGTAATACTCATAGCATACTTCTCAGCCCAGTCCATTGTAGGCACTGGGTACCCACAGATGTCATGGACAGAAGAGTAACTGCCATGTCACCTTCCCATTTTCCTCCAAGGAATTCTCTCTTTATAACCCCCTTTTGCTTTCATGACAATGCACTTTAAGTCCTCCACCAAACCCTTTGGGGTTATCACCTCCTGTAACACTGCCCCCCCTTCTATTTATAATAACTCTACATTTCCTTTCTGCAAATCGGTCGTTCCTGGCTATATTAGCTGAGCGTCTTTCTCTGCAGTTAATGCACCACATTCAGTGCCACCTCATGGGGCTTATTTTTTTTTTTGGCAGGGAGAATAATCTTTAATTGAATCATCATGAGATACACAGTCACAAAGTTGTTCATGATTGAATTTCAGTCATACAATGTCCAATACTCCTCCCTTCACCTGTGCACATTTCCCTACAATGTTCCAAGTTGCTCTTCAGTACCCCCTTCCCACATGCCTCTGTGATAGACATTTTTTCATCTCTCATTTTTCTTCCATCTCTCTCTCTCTCTCTCTAAGTAACAATATTGCAAACCACAATGCCTGAGAGAGAGAGAGACAGAGAGAGAGAGAGAGAGAGAGAGAGAGAGAGAGAGAGAAATAGAGAGTGGCTCTCTCTTAGGCATTGTGGTTTGCAATAATGTTACTAGTTTGCATCTCTCCTCTTCCCCACTGAGCACTCTTATTTTCTGCATTTAGTCCCTGAACATGCCTGTCACGATATAGGGCCTGAACAGACCATCAAAGTCTGCCCCCAACTTGGTTATGATTTCTTAACTCCAGAACCGTGCCCCAACTTGGCACTCTGGTTATGCCTTGGGGGATAATGCCAAAATAAGGCTCCCTAGGGCAGTGATTCTGATGAACACATTGCTGTATTCCAGCACTCATCTTAGAGCATGGCATGATGGGGGTGCCCCATAAATGTTGTGACCTCCATCACATGATTTTACCCACGGATTAATGATTCTTTCAGAACTGCTTATGAGATGCATAACCAAGTTCTTGCTCATTGGAAACCTTGTTAGCTATATGAGGAAGAAGATTTGAGGAGTGAAACAGGCTTAGGATCAGGGAAGAGACAGTGATAGGGTGGGATTTAGTACAGGCCTCCTCCTTTGGAGACCTCTTGGCTTAAGGCTACTATCAGTTTTTTCTCACAAAATTCCTTTTCAGCAAATTTAAATGATGTGTTCTGTTTGGATTTTGTTGGTTTGTTTTTGTTTTGAGATCACACTAGAATGAGGTACTTCTCATGGCTTACACCTGTCTTACCTGCAAGGGATAAATGTAGGCTGTGCTTGGGGAACCATATGTAGTGCTGGGAATCTAGCACAGGTCCACATAATTACCTACCCACTGCACTGTGTCTCTGGCCCCAAGGCATGTAGCTTTGAAACTTCTTGGACTATATGACAAGCAATGCATGTAGTGTATGTCAGATACTTGAGTAAACCCACAAGCCCCTATTTGAGTACACTCACCCTTGTAAATACACATTAGCATTTGAATCGAGTTATACCCATACACTTCCGCTGCTCTTATACTGTGCTTTTGTGTCAGCCATAGTCTCCTACATTGATTCCATGATCTGTATGTGGGTCGCTACTTATAGTCTGCAAAACATGACTCTGGGTCCCATGCTGGCGCACTTAGGAGGTGCTGGACACACAATTTTCCCCTGTTTTGTGCACAGTCCCACTGGGAGGTCAGAGTCAGGACCTCAGTTGTATTAATAGGAAAAGATTATTCTTAGAAAGCAAGTGGACGATTGGTTCCATGGAAGTCCTGGAAGGGGATACTGTGGGTGTGCTATCCCAGTGAGTCCTTGAGTATGAGAGAATCTTTTTATTTAAGAGTAATCACAGAGAGCTCCACTATAGCTGTGATTGAGCGAGCCAATAGGTGAGTGAATGAACCTGCCTTTCTCATAGCTGGTGTAGCCTCTGAAGGTAAATAGGAAACACTGGTTTCAAAAAGAAAGAACTACAAAGTCCTAGATTTGTAGTGCTCCCTGAAGATCATCTTGCTCATCACATCCTTGCACAGAGGTGGGAACTGAGACCTGAAAGGCCAGTTTCCAATCTGCACTTTGATCTGTGATGTGTTGGCTCCCTGGGCCAGTACTGAGCAAGCAGAACGAGAGGGAGAGTCCAGATATGGGGTCAGAAATACAGTTCTTTTATCATGATTAGCATTATCAGAATAACATCTTATTTGTTTTATGACTATAATTTGTTTTATGATTATAATTCAAGTTATTTTATGAGTATAATTTAGGCCTCATGGTTACAATAGTGTTAGTGTTTATAGTTTTGAGGTACAGTTATCATAACTCACTACCACCAACATTCCCAGGACCCATCACCACTGTTTTATTATTTCTAGTCCTCTTCATAATTCCTCCTGCCTCTTTATCACCCCTTGGTAATTTCTTTTTTTTTTTTTCGGTGACAAGAGATTCTGAAGTTATTTGATAACCCCAATTTCTAAAGAGGAAACTGGCACAGATGGGTAAAGGTGTCCATTAGCAGGAACTTGAAGCAGGCCTTGTGGCCTGTATTGCTGGAGGCTGGGATAAGGGCTGGGAGAAGAAAGTACCTCCCTAGACACACAAAAGAACCTCACCTCTCAGGTGGTTCTCCCCTGAATCAGAAAATATCGGGTCCCCTGAAATTTTTATCCTGCTAGTACCCACTAAGAGGAGAGAGCCCTAGTGAAGGTGCCACTAAAAGTAGGAAACTGAGATGGGTAACAGGTGAAATGGAGTCTTTAGTTGAACAGGGCAGGATTCTGGGCCTCAGATGAGACCCATTCTACCTCTTCCTCAGATATGGCCATGGGCAAAAGGACATGTGCTGTTCCTAAGGCTATTCAGGGTGGTTGGTGTCAGGATGGTGTCCTCTCTCTACATGGATTATAAACTCCAATTCTAGGAAGGAGTAGGGGCCAAAAGGACAGGAACTGGCTTAAGGTAGCACTGGGGGTGGAACAGAATAAGTTTAGTGATCAACATCACCTGATTCCGGAGCCTTCTCTAGCTGCACTGCTAATGAATGCTTCAGTTTTCTACTTTTCTAGTATGTGAGAGCCTCCAATTTGAGGACAATTGCTATCGGGGAGATAGAGGGATTGATAGGGTATGGGGTACTGTCTTGCATACAGCTGAGCCATGTTTGATCCCCTTTACCTTATATAGTCCTTATGAGGGTCCCCAGCTCTGCTCCCTGAGCACTGATCCAGGAGTAAGCTTTGAGCACAGTCATGTATGGTCCACCCCCCAAAATATTATTTGGGGGGTTCTTGCTCTTAAAAGGCACTGATGAACCATCCTTTACCTTCCTAATGGCAGACAGCATAATCTGAATAAACTATGCCTTAAGGACAAATCAGATTCAGGTAAAATGAGAGACTTTTGTGAGAAGATAGCATATCTCCAGAGGCAGATAGTCTGGTCAAAACAAGACCTAAGGGCCTTCTGTGGTATAGCTACCCACCACAGCCCTGGGACATCTTCTCCACCATACATTGCATTATTCTGGCTCATTTTTGGGTGAGAACGTCTCTAGAAGCTGGCAAGATCTCAGAGATGGAGGTCAAGAACAGGGGCTCCTAGGGCTCCTCCCCTTAACTGGCCATGCCCTTCACTTGATTGTTGATGCCTCTAGGTTACCCATGCCCCCTAGGTTGGCTGTGTCATGCTCTCAACAAGTGAGAGTTTTGAGATGAAAAGAATACTGTGTGTTAGGGGTTTAACAATGCCTGACCCAGAGCAAGCATTCAAAGGCAGCAAGCAAAAATCCTTACATGCTTTGTAATAGGAAACTAGAAAAATCCCTCTTCCTATCTGGGACTCAACAGAGCAATAGGATTCTGGCTTTGGATATAGCTGAATGGATCTGTGAGCATGTGCTAAGAGGCTATTGGTAGAGGGGGATCAGCTAATAGTCTTTCTGTGTCTCAGTGATGCTAAAACTGAACAGAGTTACAGGCCTCAGCCATTAGGATCTAACTCCACATCATGGGTTCAGAGCATCCCCCCAGAGTATTGGAGCATAGCATCCTTCCGAATGAGCTGCCACCACCTGGCTTATCCATGCCATACTTTATAAATGAATAAAAGCACCCTGTCTGTTCAGGCCTTTACAATCTGAAGACAATGTTCCCTTTTACCAGCATAAAACTGGAAAATGTTGTCGACTTTTCCTTCCCATATTCCATCCTCATTGGGCAAGCAAGAGACAGCAGATGCATTAACATCTGAGAAAGTTGAGCAGTAAGAGGATGAATGGGAACTTCCCATATTCTCAGAAGCTGCTGCTGGAAATGGAAGAAGAGGGTAGAAGTTTGATCTCCTGATGAAGGAATTCTCTTTATGCCATCTAATCTCCTTCGCAAATGGAGTCATGGCTATCACTATCTCAGCTAGGGTATCTTCCATTAGTGCCTGGGACAGGGAGATCAAGGCACAACAGTTGGGGCAGCTGCTTGCTTTACAAAGCACACGGTTGACATCTTCCCAGAGATTAAAGTAGAGGTTTGCAAGATCATTTGGGCTATCACTCCCTTTACAGAAAAAAAGAAAATTCACTCAGTGTATACTGGAAATCTACCAAGTTAACAAAAATTGAGCCTCCCAATAGCACCCAAGACTACTACAAACCCTCCTGGATCATCCCAGTGTCCCCCTAGGGAACAATATCATCCATTTGGGGAAACAGTGGTCTAGACTAATAGCAATGCTAGTTAAACTTGGAGAATGGTTCTGTGTTTCCCCTTTGCTCCTCATTTCACAATATTAGAATAGATAGCTACAGGTCAGGCTGCAGTGCATGCTGTTGTGGGGGTAGCACTTTTTTTTAAATCCATTCCATCCATGCTTCAGAGAGCCAGCTAGCTGACTCATTCTGGCTAGATGCTGACTTCTGTACGTTCAAGTCCTGCATGCATCTCTGCATACAGAAAGGACACAAATCAATCTGGTTGGCTTTTCTTCCAGTTGAGCACTGACTAACAAGGTGGTAGGTTGCCAGGTTTTATGGTTACACCCTCTGATGGAGGAAGGGAATCTATTCCCATGCTGCCATATCAGCACTTGTGTAACTTATCTCATAACTGTGCAGGACAGTGCTCCCTAAAGTGACTGATGTTGCACAAATGAATCTAGCCCCAGCAGTGATAAAGCCCCTCAAAAGAAATGGGACTCTTAGTGGGGGCTCCTTAGAACCTAGATTGGCTTGGAGGGCCCTGGATATAGAAACTGGGGCTCTGCTCTGCAGTGCAAATGATCTCACCCTAATACCTGGACAATTGGACTTAGCCCTCTCACCCCACATATATATCTGTGATTTGGGGGTGTAGCTGGCAAAGTTGAGAGCATCCTCCTAGGGAGACACATCTGGGTCTCTCCATCTCTGCTGCAAAATATGAAATTCAGTGAGGTAGGATTGGTGGGAGTCCCACGCTATCCCCACTGAGTGCTGCCTTTCGAGCCACCAGACTGCTCAGTGGTTTGGGAACAGCTGCCTGTCAGTCAGGGGCCCGGGGGTGGTAGATGCTCTTCCCTCTTCCCACCCAGACAAGAGGAGGCTTTTGTGTGGCAACTTCCTGATTTCACATTTTAATTTTCAAAAAGGAAATAAATTCTTTCCAGCCTGTAGCTGTAATTGACTTTGGAGTTGTGACTTTATCATGCAAATGGTTATTTGTGGACTTTTAGAAACCTGCGTCATGGAGTGAAATTACATACTTAGAGACTTCCGAAGCCATGGATTATGGTCCCAACAGATCCTAATGATTCTCTGGGTGCCATTAGGGTATAACGTGAAAATGCATATTTAGAGGATGATTAAAAAGCAAATGAGTACACACGGTGAAATTTCTCATGGAAGTGGTGATTAGACTCATGGTGGGGTTCTTTTCTCCTGTGAGGGATCTCAGGACCACCCCTGCCCACCCTTCTCCACCCCCTACCCCAGCAAAACCCCAGTGAAGCTCAGTTGACAGTATAAATAGTCATTGACTCAAATCTGAATGAAAAGAAAGGACCCGCCATGCCTGCTCCTCTCAGGAGGGTATCTGTTGGCTTCTTCCCTGCCCTAGCAGAGGGATTGGGGACAGTCAGAGCTTTCTGCACCTTTACCTGGACCACCGATCCTTGGTGCCTGTGGGAAAAGCAATTTTACTATGAAATTGCTTTGGTAATAAGTGAGAAGACTGCCCACTGTGAGGGGATTGCAGGAGATGAAGAGGGAGAGAGAGAGCAAGTGTGTGTGTGTGGTGGGGGGATTCCTAAGAACAAACTAGAGCTCCCATTCTGACTCAGTCTTACCAGTAAACTGTTACCCAAGTGCCTTTGGTCGTTGGAACTCACACTCACAGGGAATGAAGACATTCCATGTGATCCTGTCCATACAAGAGTTCTCAGAATTGCAGAGGGCTGGTGCATGCTTGCCGTTCATGTCTAGGTCTTGGAAAATGCAAATGCTCTGATCACTTACAAAGGGACTATCTCTGAACATTCCTAATGCCTATTTTCTTGCTCCTACAAGGTCTCGGCACATGTGGCTGGCCATGAGAAGGCAGCTTTCAGTTATTCCCAGCTCTAGCAGGGATCTCTTTGTGAATTCTGTCTCTACTCTCTTCATGGTGCAGCACAAGCACCCTGCTTTCCTCATAAGCCAGCTGCTTCTGCATGCCTGATGGCACTATCTCAGCACTTAGGACATGACAGGCATTTAATTTACTAAGTATTGCATCATATTTATTATTTTTAGAAAAAAATTTAATTTGAGGGTCATACCCAAGTAGTGCTCAGCAGGGCTTACTTCTGGCTCTTTGCTCAGGGATCACTACTAACAGGGCTCATGGAACCAGGAATTGAGTTAGAGTTGGGCAAGCATGTCACTCTGACCCTGCATCTCATAATATTTATTATTGCTTTATGATTAGTCCCATTAAATAGGTGAAGTCACTAAAGTCTAGTAAGTAACTTGTATGAAGTCAGCATCTGCTAAAAGACACAATCAGGGCTTTCTGCAAATAATGCCCAGGAGCTGTCAATAGCCACACTTGGATTACTTAGTTAACTAGGTCAAATGATTCAGTGCTAGGTTCTTGCTGTGTTAGACACCACCACGGTCACCCAGTGGTACTGTAGATGCCATGTGGTTTGCATAAATTCCTGCCCTTGGGTTCTCCCCCCCCCCAATTGTATTTGTTTATTTATTTGAGGGAGGGGTCTCCCCAGTGGTGCTGGAAGATCTGAGGTTACTCAATAGTTCAGTGCTCAGATCCACTGGTGCAAAGGACCATAACAGTACTTGAGGTCTCTGCAGTGTCAGGGATTGAAGTGTAGGTCTTAAGCATGCTAGGCATGTGCTTGACCAGTTAAACTAATTATCAGACCCATCCTGATCATTTTTTTTATAAAAAAAAAAGGCCCTCTCAGTGTGTGAATGCCAGAGGCAGATTTGGAGCCCCTCAATTTCCTGAGCTGTTTCTTCCCTCCACATGCTTGTCTCTGTCCCAAGACATTCTCTTCAGCCACCTCCTAATCTTGTCTCCTTTATTTTAAGTACACTGACAGGTACGAAGCGCTGTCCCTTTTGTAACTTACTTTCCAGTTCCCTCTATCTACATCTCTTCAAATTAGCAGGAGTTGGAGCCAATACCAGAGTTGGAGCCTATACTATGGATTGGGAAAGGAGGAGTGGGTTGCCTTGTCCTGTAGATTTAGCCAGGCATTTTCTTTAAGGACTTATAACTGTTGTCCTTTTCTGGCCTGTCCTGCTTAGTGGTCACTCTTGCCTCAAGGACTTGCATTCTTTGGTATCCTTCCTCTTCTTGTGTCTTCCTTGAGTTCTGGACACAGTCTATCATATTCATTGGAACTCTCTATGTCCATTCTGTCTGAATGTTCTATGTGCTTCCCTGACACTCAGCACCTCAACTTCTCAGGAAAATAGGAATGACAACATTTCTGTGAGACTTCATTTAATAAAGCTACACTCAGAGGCCAGAGTATAGCAGGAAGGGTGTTTGCCTTGCAGGTGACCAAACTGGGCTCAATTCCCAGTCTCCCGTCTGGTCCTTCAAACTCCACTGGAGTAGATCACTACCAAGTGTGACCTTTAAATAAAACAAAAAAGAAGCCATATTCACAAGGGTGCTTTCAACATTGGAAGCCTGTAAGCAGGGAATGGTCATTGTTTTTCCTATACTGTGGCCTCACCTACTGGTCTGCTTCTGTTTGCAAGTGGTCTATACAACCTGTCTCCCAAGTGAATGAATACAACTCATATCTATAGGGATCTGTGCTGTGGGGCTCAACACAAAGTCAGGGATGTGGATTCAGGGCATGCTTACTGAAATAAGCATGCATAGACAAGAAGGGAAAATGTCCCTGCAACTCTCCAATAGTTCTTTTGCTCTCAGCAGGCCACAGTCACTGGGAACCCTATCCCATTTTCCATGACAAAAGGGAAGGGGTTTTTCATATAGAATATTGGGTGCCAAGAGAGGCACCTTAGGTTAAAATTGTATATTTGGGTACCAAGAGAGGTACCTTAGCTTTAGATTGTATATTATCCCAGTTTGAAAAATTTTATAAAATGTTTTATTTATTTTCATCTTAGGGCCAGATTCAACTGTACCCAGGACTTAATCCTGGCTCTGTACTCAAGGATCACTTTTGATAGTGCTCAGGGAACCCTGTGAGTGTATGGGACTAAACCCAATTCAGTCACATGTAAGGCAAGTGCTACCCACTCTACTATCTTCCTGACCCTCAATTTTAATTTTATTATTTAAAAGCTAATGTTAAAAATAAAATTAAATGTAAAACTTTCTCATAATATTTCATCCTGTTTACCCTTCACTAACATTGTATGTCTCTTCCTATCTAACCTCCTTAATGAAAATATTGCATATAATAGTAAATTGTTCGTATATATTTGTATTATGTATGTGTGTATATATATACACATATACAAATGTGCATTCATCTAATATACTTATAAGTAATATGTAGCTTGCTTTTTTAAGAAGAGATTTTGCTTTTTGTATCACTTGACATTTTGTCTTCCTTTCCCATGATATTTAATGCTCTTTTAAAACGTTATTTATTGAACCATCAATAACATTTATTCTAATCAAGAGAGAAATTTTTGTTCAATACAGGAAATGCATTTTAAACAACAGATTGATAGAACAGCACAAAGGGAGAGCAACACTTCACCCACAGTCCAGGCACAGACCTAGTCATCCCATTGGTATATGTGCTCACACTATTCTCTCCCTACCAGGGATGCTGTGTATGATGGTATCAGGCTTCTGCATAACTCTGTGCTCTGACCTGGAGCTGGAGAAGCTTCAGCCCGAACTATTGTTGTTGGAACTAAAATATGTATTCTATCTGGTGACTAGATGCCTGAGGGTTATATTCCTAGCACCTGCCATTTGTCCTTTCTTTTCTTTTTGGGTAGTGGGGAAGTTACTTCTTTATTGACTGGGCAAGGAAGCATAGTGGACATTATCTAGGCTGCTTTCATCTTCTTACAGCTTCATATGATAATTGCTCTAGTCCCCCTTTCCCCCATTTTAAGATGAGGGAACTAAGATTCAGAGAGGCTCTAGGAATTTGACATCTGCAACCCTGGAGTGTCAACTCCCACTTGACTATTACAATATGGAGTCCCAGGGTCACTCAACTCATAAGAAAACTAGTCGTATATACCCAGCATTCTGACTTCTGCCCAGTGCTTCTGCTGCAGCTCTGTCCAGTTTGAGAGGAAAAAAATCTCTCTCTCTCTCTCTCTCTCTCTCTCTCTCTCTCTCTCTCTCTCTCTCTCACACACACACACACACACACACACACACACACACACACAAGCATGCATGCACCAACCTGAAGAGGAGTCCCGCAAAGCCCTAAATCCACTCTAATTGTATTTTCTCTCTATCCCTTGGAAAATAAAAATTGCTGAGCGCCTGCTATTTTCCCTGAAACTGTGCAGCAGAAATCTTCTCCTGGGCTCTGACCCCGGGAGTCAGCTTTCCGCCCAAAGCACATTTTTACAGCCAAGTTATTTCTGATTCTTTAAAAGCAAAAGCAGAAGCAAAAGAAAAAAATGTCTGGAAGGAGAAGGCTCTGTTGTAATGTAATGTCTCAGCAAAAACCAGCAAAAACGCTGGGCTGAGCCTGGCTCCTGTTCTGACAGCAGGGAGCCTGGGAGGCTTCTTGAGCTGCATGGGGGAGTTCCAGGCTGCAGGCAGCCCCTTGTACTTTAATTATTCCATGGACACAATTGAGAGGAGGGACACTAAGAGGAGAGGAACCACAGCTAGGGAGAGAAAAAGAGCATTTTCAGATTTGACTTGGCTCTGGCAAGGGCCCCATTTCATGCTGCACAAGTGCTTCCTATGGCCTAATAAAATGCCTTGAATTGAGAAGCATGTTTAAAATCACCCAGAGTGGCACATGTGCTGCCAGAGCACACATGTATATTAGCAGCCAATACACATGGTACCCCTTAAGCAGCTGTCTCCCACATCTCCCCTCTTGAGTGAGATATGCACTTTCATACCTTAACACTGAGCTATGTATTTGGGGCTCCCTTTCCAATCTTGAAAAGCCGTGTTCTCTCCTCTAGAACTTCCAAATAAAACCTGTTTTTATTTCAAAAAATAAAATAACATAAAATCACCCATAACCTGGGTCAGGAGATGAAGTACTCCTGAGAGGTGAAGCCATGGCCTAGTATATGTAAGGTCCCAGGATCCATCTTACTACACAGTTTTTTGAGTACCACCGATATGTCTGTGGTCCCCTGTACTGTAAGGCCTTCCTGAGCAGCACCCATCACCAGGCTCAAATATCTACTCAGCCCCAAACTGTTGGGCTGGGTATCACAACTCATCCCAAGAAGTGCTAGGAAGCAACCCCCAGTCAAATGAAATAAAATTACCAAGATCGGGGTGTGAACGTGTGTGTGTATACCCATATGATATGACTTTGGATTTGCATTTATGAGTGTCACTTTATGTTGAATTAAAGAGGTGTGTCTCCAACATCAAGTTGATTTCCTGAAATGAAGCTGTTATCCTGTTTGCTCAGGATCTCTTTGTGCACAGGGGACATATGTGTGAAGTTGTGTGGATGGCTCAGAACACCCCTGAACCATTGTGGGAGTGTCTGTACCTATGGCTACTTGTCTATGTAGGGATATAGAAGTTGTATGTTGTGTACAAGGTGTAGGACAAGAACATGTGTGTACTGAATAGTATCTGGGAATCTTTTGGTGCCTGGAATATTGTGATTAGATGAACCTTCTGCATTAGAGGCAGACATATTAAAAATTATAACATTTTAAATATTATAAAATATAACATTCATATTAAAAATATACTAGAAGAGAGCGACAGGCTGGGTGGCTAAAGGCAGAATATTAAAGAAATATCTTTATAAGTATGTGAATGCTTCTCTGGCCTCTCCAGCAGGTTCAAGTCTCTCCGTCCTTGCCCTAATGTGTCTAGATTTTGGTCTTTATTGTACATATTTCAGCCACAAAAGCAACTTTGACAAAATTATTAGGAAGGATCTGTGGAAAAGATATTGTACTTTTAAATTTTATTTATTTATTTTTGAGTTTTGGGCCACACCCAGTGGCACTCAGGGGTTACTCCTGGTTCTGTGCTCAGAAATCGCTCCTGTCAAGCATGGGGGACCATATGGGATGCCGGTATTCAAATCACAATCAGTCCTGGGTCAGCAAAGCATACGCGCTACTGCTGTGCTATCTCTCTAGCCCTGAGACTGAAATTTTTGGCATGTATCTATAGCACCTACTTCAGCTATGACCATGTCTTCAGGCTCTCCCATCTCCACTTAAAGTAACACTCAAAGTATTCCCAAGTTTGATGATGACAGATCCCTTACAGAGAACACAGGTCCATAGAGACACTTAGTCATTAGGTCACTGTCTCCTCCAACATCATGCTCTCCCCACCTTTCCAGGACCCTGGCCTCCTCTCCACCCTTCCATGATCTTTGCCCTCAGACCCTCAGCAGGCATCCTATAAACAATTCTCTTTGCTCAAGGTCAGAGACATTTCAGGATTGCTCTCCAACAATAAGCATGATAAATGGCTGCTTCGGCCCTAGACTGGAGAGGTGACATTTCTCCAGCCTTTTGGGAATCCCCAGGAGCCCTCTATTATGGTCCTGATCTTGTTTCCTTTCTGATCATCCTTTTTCTAGGGGCACCCAGGCATGCTGTGCAAAGGCCATGCATCAATTCTGAGCTAGACAGGAAGGCGGCTGGTGGAGGCCTTATGGGAAATGAAGATATCCCCTCCATAAAGCAGCCTCACTGCAAATATGGAAACTGAGACCTTACTAGGTACTCAACTTCATCTCTTCCACAGCCTTTTCCTGCTACAAGTTTCTTTCTGTCTTCCTTCCTTCCTTTTTTCCTTCCTTCCTTCCTTCCTTCCTTCCTTCCTTCTTTCTTTCTTTTTCTTTCTTCTTTCTTTCTTTCTTTCTTCCTT
>PVKC010038252.1:0-12796 GCA_004027635.1 Crocidura indochinensis
TTGGGGTTTTTGGGAAACCAAGAGATAGAATTGCAGTCCATCCTAGGTCAGCCACTTGCAAGACAAATGCCATATTGCTGTGTTACCACTCTGACACCATGAATTCATATACCTAATAGACAAGAGCTTGTTTCTATACAAAACAATTTTCCCCATTTTAGTGTGCCTATGCTAAAACAGCTGGGAAATTCTTAGAGTAATTCATAAAAAGACTGGATTAAGTAGTGGCCTCATTGGCTTCAGATGCAGATAAATCCTTTTTCCAGTTAATATTGATGGATTTTGAATAGTGTTTACCAGTAGTTCCACAGCCTCTCCTGGCCCCAGATGAAACTCTCTAGTGACTCAGTACATAATACCACTGTCTTAGGAAGAGTGAAAATTTTGCATCCTACTGCCCTGCACGATCACTTGAGAGCTCTATCCTGTTCATGGCCCCTGGCCCTCAGCTTACTTTTATGCTTTGTCATTCATAACAAGCTCCCCTTGGGCTTTCTGAATCTATGTTTCATTACTCACTGCCATTCACTTTGCAGTTTTGCCACCAGAAGAATTCACTAGTCTCCCCAGATTGCTGTTTGGGGATACATTGACGATTTGCAGCCAATGGCCCTAGAGACCCAGTAAGCTCTGCCATTTCTCTTCATCCAAACCTTGTCCAAACCTTTGTCAGTGTCACTGTGAGTCCGAATTAGCAATGGCACATCATTTTCTTTTGCCATTTATACGTGTTTTTGTTGGTTTTTACAGCAGAGTGTAACCAGTATTGCCTACTCTTGTTGTCCTGTTGCTTTTAGAACAGCCCAACTGAGAATTATTTGTCATTGTTACATTTCACCCTCCTTACTGATTGAACTTCTTTATTTACTTCATGGGTTTTTCTAGCATGCTCTTCTAGATTCTAACTTGGTAGCATTCCACCCACCCCCCAAGAATCAAAATTCCAAGTACTACTCATATTTCTACATTTCTGCTAATATGATATCTAGATTTCTCAGGCACAACTTGGGTGTCTAGAATTAGAGAAATAGTGCAGCAGGCAGGGTGCTTATGATGCACACAGATAGCAGGTTCAATTCCCAGCAACACATATGATCCCCCAGAGCATCACCAGGAGTGATCTTCTACTGCAGACCCAAGAGTAAGCCCTGAGCACAGCTGAGTATCTGCCAAATACAAACAATAAAAACCTAACTGAGTACTTTATGTATGGCTGCTTTTTAAAAAACTAACCATTTGACTGTCTTTAAGGTTCTGTCTTAAATTTGAAGAAAAAGAGTGTCACCGAGGAAGAGACTGAATACATACCGATTGAAGTGCCTAGACGTAAGTTGCAACACTCTCTGTTCATCTCTACACACAGGAAAGACACTACATCTTTTTTAGTCCTTTGTATCTAGTATGACTTTTGTTGATAAAGTTATGTCAGAAAACTCTGAAAATAAATAAATATATTGCTGCCCAAAGCACAAATCAACTTTAAGTGAACTGGGATTTTTTTTTAATTGGGCAGAGTCAGTAACATTATTGTTGCTTTAGTTTTTCTCCAATGTCTCTCTTCTTAGAAGAAAATTTACAAAACACACAAGAGGAAGATATGCAATAGTGATAAAGACCAGGAGTGTAGCTGCTGTCCTCAGGATCCAAAG
Source organism: Crocidura indochinensis (assembly GCA_004027635.1). NCBI lineage: Eukaryota > Metazoa > Chordata > Mammalia > Eulipotyphla > Soricidae > Crocidura > Crocidura indochinensis. The sequence continues at coordinate 1,650 of PVKC010038252.1, forward strand.
TTTTCTCTTTTTATTGAAACCAATGTAAATTACAAGTCTTTCATAGTCATATTTAAGGTACACAGTGACAGTAATTTAGGGCACTTCCCAACACCAGTATTGACCTCACTCTGCTTCTCCCATCTTGCTTTCCATACCTCCACCCTAAGCCCCCTGCACTGCCAGTGTAACAAGTCTCATTTGTGTATAGCTTGTTGTAGTTTGGGTCTCTTGGTTCTATTGGTATTGACTTTAGATTGGGTAATTAGGACTGATCTTTTTTTTCCACTCAGTGTTCATGAGACGGCTTGTCGCTGGTACCATCCACATTTTCTCCCTTCAATTTATGAGGCAGAACAAGCTGATTCGAGGTCTATGGTTCTTTTGATAAAAAAAAAAAAGAAAAAAAAAGGGGAATGATCCCCTGTGTAGAATCTATGAAATTAAATTTAAAAAGAAAGAGGAAGACAAGAAACAAAAGCACACCAAAATAAAAAAGAAATATAGGAGGGCAGCTGCTGTGTCAAGTTTTTTGTTCAGTTTAGTTTTTGTTTTTGTTTTGCATAGGCACAGTAATGGAGAACGTTAGAGGAAATTCCCTTGTCCTAACAGATGCAGAATTTCTACATCCGTGAAGCATACTGTATTGAGATCAAATATAGGTTAAGGCCATGCTTCTTGTCGAACCCCGAGGGTTTTTTTTATGGTGCAGGAAATGTTCTGCTTAGTTGTGGTTGTCAAGGCCAGTCTTCTGTATTCAGACATATTGTTTTGCACAGTTCCTAGGACAAAGTCTATAATAGAGTCTTTCTTTATGTTTCCAGAAGTTCTGCTCAGTGACATTGTTGCAGTCACTCTTCTGTAATTGGTGATCTTGGGTTTTGCACAGATAAAAGGGTAGAGTGTCTTCTGATTTCATGTCACAGTTAGTGATGAGGTTGGGGAACCTGCCCTTAGATCAAGTTGTTGCTGTTTCCTCATCATCATGATGTCCTATACACCAAGCCTGGCACAAGTGGGTGCCAGAGTGGTAATAGGGACTCTCCCTCCCCCCGAGGGGAGGGTAGTTTGGTTCCAGGTACTAGTAAAGGTAATGTGCCAGTTCTAAGGTTTGGATCCGGGGTTCGTGGTAGGACAGTCAATGTCGAATCTTGTGCAGTCTAAGTTGAGTCTGCATGATAAGTGTTCAAGGTGTAAAGTGCCTCTCATTTTTTGTTTTTTTGGGTCACACCCAGCAGTGCTTCAGATGTTATTTCAGGCTCTATGCTCAGAAGTCGCTCCTGCAGACTCAGGGGACCATATGGGATGCCAGGATTCAAACCACTGTCCTTCTCCATGAAAGACAAACACTTTACCACCATGCTATCTCTCCGGCCCCGTGCCCCTGTTTTTTTAATTTTTGTGTTCCTATCCCTAATAGATAAGAGCTTGTTTCTATAAAAAATACTCATTTTAGTGTGACTATGCAAAACAGTTGGGAAATTCTTAGAGTAATTCACAAAAAGACTGGGTTTAGTAGTGGCCTCATTGGTTTCAGATGTAGATAAATCCTCTTTCCTATCAATCACTGATGGATTTTGAATGGTTACCAATAGTTCTGCAGGCTCTCCTGGACCCAGATAATACTCTATAGTTACTAAGTACATGAGACCACTGTCTTAGGAAAAGCAAAAATTTTGCAGGTGAGAGCTTTGCAAGACCACTTCAGAGCTCAATCCTGTCTAGGCCCATGGCCCTCAGATAACTTTTATGCTGGGTCAATCACAACAGTCTCCCTGGGGCTTCTAAATTTGTTTTATTACTAGCTGCCACCCTCACTTAGCAGTTTTGCCACCAACAGAAGCATTCACTTATCTCCCAGTATTTAACCTGGAGCATCATTCCTAGATTGCTGATTGGAGATGCCACTGAGGATTTTGAAGCCCATGGCTCTAGAGACCCAGTGATCCCTGCCACTGTACTTCATCCAACCTTGCCCTTCATTGGCCTTGTCATTGTGGGTCCTAAGTAGTATGGCACTTCATTTTATTTTTATCACATATATGTGTGTTTATTTTTACCAGCAGAGTGTAGCCAGTATTACATACTCTTGTTGTTCTGCCACTTTTAAAACAAACCAAGTAAGAAGTATTGGTCATTATAACATTTCACCTCCATAGTGATTGAATTTTATTTACTTCAAGGATTTTTCTAACATGCTCTTCTAGATTCTAACTCAGAAGCATTGCACCTACCCCAAAAAACTCAAGAGTTTCAAGTATTACCCATATTTCCACAGCTTCTGCAAAATGGTATCTAAATGTTTCAAGCAGGAATTTAGTTTCTGGAGTCAGAGAAAAAGCGCAGCAGCAGGGCACTTAACTTACACACAGCTGACCCAAGTTCAATCACCAGACCCATTCTGGTCCCCAGAGTATTGCTAGAACCAATGGTAAGCCCTGAACATAGCAGAGCATGCCCAAACACAAATAAAAATACCTAACTGAGTAGTATATGTCATGTCAGCTCATTGAAAACTGTTCTTGTTTAAGGTTCAAGTTTGAAAAAGAAGAGCATAACTGGGGAAGAAACTGAATACACACCGAGACTAGTGCCTGGACGTAAGTAGCACCATTCTCCCAGTTCATCTCTTCACACAGGAAAGACACTGCACTTTTTAGGCCTGTGTATCTAGTATGACTTATGTTGATGAAGTTATGTCAGAAAAACCTGTAAATAGATATATTGTTGCCCAAAGCACAAATCAACCATAAGTGAAATGTTACAACTGAGAAATTCTTTTTTTGTTTAAACTGGGCAGAATGGTAGCTTTATTGTTGCTTTAGTTTTTCTCTAATGTTTGTGTTCTTAGAATAATATTTCCAAAACACACAAGAGGAACATATGTAATAGTGATAAAGACCAGGAAAGCAGGAAAGTGTAGCGGTACTCAGGATCCAAACTTTGCTTTTGTTATTGAGACCAATGTGAATTACAAGTCTTTCACAGTCATATTTATTGTACATAGTAACAGTAAATTAGGGCAATTCCCACCACCAGTGTTGACCTCACTCTGCTTCTCCTCCCAGCTTGCTTTCCATACCTCCAACTGTGGGAGCTGAGGCCTAGTAAGACTCTAGCAGATGCCTGAAGCCTAACAGTCTCTAGCAGTTTCTCATGAGGCCTAAACAAGGATGCAGCCTACCTTTTCTAAGGTCAAACTTAAAGGCTACGTGAGGCATTGTGACAAGCCAAGGAGAACACTGAGGCCAGTAACCTTGAGAAAAAAAACACATTTTAGACAGGGCATATTCTAGACACATCCAAGCCAAAGGGAACTCTGACCCAGGAGCCTTGGGAGAAAAATATATTTTAGACAAAACATATTCTAGACACATCCAGTAGGTTGGGAGAAGCAATATTTGTTATCTATGTAGCCAGGTGCTAGGGGAACTTACGCAGTGGTGGGCAACCTTTTTTTTCAACTGAGCCAATTCTCGCCAAAACCATGATAGAAATTTATTTTGAGAGTCACACAAAGCACGCACTGTTAGAGGATAGGAGCAAAGTCCTGACTCCTGGAGCGGCCACCCTGCACACAAAGAGCCAAATTAAAAGTGTAAAGAGCCACATGTGGCTCACGAGTCACAGGTTGCCAACCACTGTATAGGAGATCATTACTTATTATGTAGCTAGAGGACATGAGGAATCTTAGGGAAAAAACTTATGCTGTTATCTGTGTAACCACAAGCCTTGAGAGGTAGTTCAAAGTATTTTTCACTACACTTTTTTTACTGCTCTTTGTTAGTCACCCCATCATGAATGATATATAATGATCTACTCTCCTCAATAAACAGAAGCTAGCTGATTCTCACTAATTTTCCCATTTCCTTATTCAATGTGTATTCTTTGTTTGTATGCTTTAAACCCATATTCCTCCCAGAAACTAACCCATGTTTGTGGTTTCCTTACAAAGCAAAGGGAGTCCACATCCACCCTTAGCCCCCTGGAATGCTAGTGTAACAAGTCCCTTTTGTATATAGCTTGTTGTAGTTTGAGTCTCTTGGTTCTATTGTTGTTGACTTTGGATTGGGTATTTAGAGCTGATCTTTTATTTCCACTCACTGTTCATGAGACAGCTTGTCCCTAGTACCTTCCACATTTTCCCCGTTCAATTTATGAGACAGATCAAGCTGATTCGTAGTCTATGGTTCTATTGAAGGAAAAAAAAGTGATGATGAACCCCTCTGTAGAAACTATGAAATTAAATTTCAAAAAAAAAAACTACACCAAATTAAAAAAGAAAAAGAAAAAAAATAGGAGGGTAACTGCTATGTCAAGTTTTTTGTTTAGTTTTGATTTTGTTTTTGTTTTGCATAAGCACAGTAAAATTAGAGAGGAAATTCCCTTGTCCCAAGAGATACAGCATTTCTCCATCCTTGAGGCACACTGTATTGGGATCATATATAGGCTAAGGCCATGCTCATTATCAAACCCCAAGTGTTTTTTTTATAGTTCTGAAATGATCTGCTCAGTTGTGGATATAAAGGTCAGGCTTCTGTATTAAGAGATCTTGGTTTTTGCACAGTTCCTAGGACAAAGTCTAGAATAGAGTCTTTCTTTATGTTTCCAGAAGTTTTGCTCAGTGACATTGTTGCAGTCAGTCTTCTGTAATAGGTGATCTTGGTTTTTGCACAGATAAAAGGGTGGAGTGTCTTCTGATTTCATGTCACAGTTAGTGATAAGGTTGGGGAACCTGTCCTAAGATTAAGTTGTTGCTGTTTCCTCATCGTTAGGATGTCAAATGCACTGAGCCTATTGCAAGTGGGTGCTAGAGTGGTAATAGGGACTCCCCCGGGGGAAGTTTGGTTCCAAGTGCTGGTGCAGGTAATATGCCAGTTCTAAAGTTGGGATCCAGGGTTCGGTATTGGACAGTCAATGTCTGATCTTGTGCAGTCTAAGTCAAGTCACTGTGACAAGTGTTCAGGGTGTAAGGTGCCCCATTATTTTAAATTTAATGAATGTTTTGTTTGTTGTTTTGGGTCACACGCGGTGATATTTGGTGCTAACTCCTGGCAATGAAATCCAAAATGGCTCCTGGCTTGAGGGACCATATGCAGACCGTCCTAGGTCAGCCATTTGCAAGGCAAAGGCCCTACCGCTGTGTAACCACTCTGGTACCATGAGTTCATATACCAAATAGACAAGAGCTTCTTTCTTTTTTTTTTTTTTTTGGTTTTTGGGCCACACCCAGTGACGCTCAGGGGTTACTCCTGGCTATGCACTCAGAAGTCGCTCCTGGCAGGCACGAGGGACCATATGGGAACTGGGGGATCAAACCGTGGTCCGTCCTAGGCTAGCGCAGGCAAGGCAGCAGGCACCTTACCTCCTGCGCCACCTCCCGGCTCCCAAGAGCTTATTTCTATACAAGACAAGTTCCCCCATCTTAGTGTGCCTATGCTAAAACAGCTGGGAAATTCTTAGAGTAATTCATGAAAAGACTGGATTTAGTAGTGGCCTCAATGGCTTCAGATGCAGATAAATCCTCTTTCCAGTTAATCACTGATGGATTTTGAATAGTGTTTATCAGTAGTTCCACAGCCTCTCCTGGCCCCAGATGAAACTCTCTAGTGACTCCGTACATGATACCACTGTCTTAGGAACTGAGTGAAAATTTTGTAGCCTATAGCCCTGCACGACCACTTCAGAGTTCTATCCTGTCCATGGCCCCTGGCCTTCAGCTCACTTTTATGCTTTGTATTCACAACAAGCTCCCCTTGGACTTTCTGAATCTGTGTTTTATTATTCACTGCCGCTCACTTAACAATTTTGCCACCAGGAGAAGAATGCACTAGTTCCCCAGATTGCTGATTGGGGATACACTGAGGATTTGAAGCCCATGGCTCTAGAGACCCAGTAATCCCTGCCAGTGCTCTTCATCCAAACCTTGTCCTTCTTTGGCCTTGTCATTGTAAGCCATGGCACATCATTTTCTTTTGCCATTTATATGTGTTGTTGCTGTTTTTTACCAGCACAGTGTAGCCAGTATTGCCTACTCTTGTTGTCCTGTTGTTTTTAGAACAGCCCAATTAAGAACTATTTGTCATTGTGACATTTCACCCTCCTTACTGATTGAACTTCTTTATTTACTTCATGGGTTTTCTAACATGCTCTTCTAGATTCTAACTTTGTAGCATCCCACCCACCCCCCAAAACTCAAAATTCCAAGTACTACTCATATTTCTACATTTCTGCTAAGATGATATCTAGATTTCTCAGGCATGACTTGAGTGTCTGGAGTTAGAGAAATAGTACAGCAGGCAGGGTGCTTACGATGCACAAAGAAACCCAAGTTCAATTCCCAGCAACACATATGGTCCCCCAGAGCTTGCAAGGAGTGATCTTGGAGTGCTGGACCAAGAGTAAGCCCTGAGCACAGTTAGCATGGCCCAAGTACAATCAACAAACCTAACTGAGTAGTCTAAGTCATGTCTGCTATTTTAAAACTAAACATTTGAGTAACTTTCTTTAAGGTTCTGTCTTAAATTTGAAGAAAAAGAGTGTCACCGGGGAAGAGACTGAATATACACCAACTGAAGTGCCTAGACGTAAGTAGCACCATTCTCCCAATTCATCTCTTCACACATGAAAGACAGTGCATCTTTTTTAGGCCTTTTTATCTAGTATGACGTTTGTAGATAAAGTTATGTCAGAAAGCTTTGAAAATAAGTATATTGCTGCCCAAAGCACAAATCAACTTTAAGTGAAATGGTACAACTGGGAAATTCTTTTTTTTTAATCGGGCAGAGTCAGTAATTTTATTGCTGCTCTAGTTTTTTCTCAAATGTCTTTCTTCTTAGAAAAAAATTAACAAAACACACAAGCGGAAGATATGCAATAGTGATAAAGACCAGGAGTATAGCAGCTGTCCTCAGGATCCAAACTTTTCTTTTTTTATGAAACCAATGTGAATTACAAGTGTTTTACAGTTATATTTAAGGTGCATAATGACAGTACATTAGGGCAATTCCCACCACCAGTGTTGACCTCACTCTACTACTCCTCCAAGCTTGCTTTCCATACCTCCATCCTTAGCCCCCTGCACTGCTAGTGTAACAAGTCCCTTTTGTGTATAGCTTGTTTTAGATTGGGTCTCTTGGTTCTATTGTTGTTGACTTTGGATAGGTTTTTAGGGCTGATCTTCATTTATATCCTCTCAGTGTTCATGAGATGGCTTGTCCCTGGTACCATCCACATTTCCCCCTTCAATTTAAGAGTCAGAACAAGTTGATTCGTATTCTATGGTTCTATTTAAAAAAAAGCAAGAAAGTGTGGATGAGCCTCTATGTACAAGTTATGAAATTAAATTTAGACAGAAAGAAGAAGGCAAGAAACAATAGCACACCAAATTAAAAAATAAGAAATAGGGCAGTTGCTGTGTCATGTTTTTTGTTTAGTTTTTTTTTGTTTTGCATATGCACAGTAATTGGGAAAATTAGAGAGGGAAATTCCCTTTCCCTAACAGATGCAGGATTTCTCCATTCTTGAAGCACACTGTATTGGGATCAAATATAGGCTAGGTCGAATTCTAAGGGATTTTTTTTATGGTGCAGGAAATGATCTGCTCAGTTTTGGTTGTGAAGGTTAGTCTTCTGTATTCAGACATCTTGTTTTTGCACAGTTCATAGGACAAAGTCTATGATACAGTCTTTTTTATGGTTCCAAAAGATTTGCTCAGTCACATTTTTGCAGTCAACCATTTGTAATTGGTGATCTTGGTTTGTGCACAGAACAAAGGATGGAGTTTCTTCTGATTTCATGTCACAGTTAGTGATGAGGTTGGGGAACCTGCCCTAAGACCAAGTTTTTGCTGTTCCCTCATCGTCAGGAAGTTTTATGCACCTAGCCTGGCACAAGTGGGTGCCAGAGAGGTAATAGGGAATCCCCAGGGGTGTTGGAGTTTGTTTCCAGGTGCTGGTGCAGGTAATGTGCCAGTTCTAAGGTTTGGATCTGGGGTTTAGGGTAGGACAGTCAATGTTGAATCTTGTGCAGTCTAAGTCGAGTCTCCATGATGTATTCACGGTGTAAAGTGCCCCTAGTTGTTACATTTTTGAGTTCTTATTCCTAATAGACAAGAGCTTGTTTCTATAAAAAAAAATTACCCATTTAGTGTGATTATGCAAAACAGCTGGGAAATATTTAGAGTAATTCACAAAAAGACTGAGTTTAGTAGTGGCCTCATTGGCTTCAGATGTAGATAAATCCTCTTTCCTGTTAATCACTGATGGATTTTGAATGTATACCAATAGTTCCACAGCCTCTCCTGGCCCCAGACAAAACTCTCTCGTTACTCAATACATGAAACCACTGTCTTTGGAAAAGCAAACATTATGCAGGTGAGAGCCCTGCAGGACCACTTCAGAGATCAATCCTGTCAATGGCCCCTGGCGCTCAGATCACTTTAATGCAGGGTCATTCACAACAGGCTCCCTGGGCCTTCTAAATCTGTTTCATTACTTGTTGCCACCCTTATTTAGCAGTTTTGCTACCAAGAGAAGCATTCACTTATCTCCCAGTATTTATCCTGGAGCATCATTCCTAGTTTGCTGATTGGAGATGCCACTGAGGATTTTGAAGCCTGTGGCTCTAGAGACCCTGTGATCCCTGCCACTATACTTCATTCAAACATTGCCCTTCTCTGGTCTTGTCATTGTGGGTCCTAAGTAGCCATGGCACTTCATTTTATTTTTACCACATATGTGTGTTTATTTTTACTACCAGAGTATGGGCAGTATTACATTCTCTTGTCCTGTTGCTTTTAAAACAGACCAAGTAAGAAGTATTGGTCATTGTAGCATTTCACCCTCCATACTGATTGAACTTTATTAACTTCATGGGTTTTTCTAACATACTCTTCTAGATTCTAACTTGTTTAAATCCCACCCACCCCAAAAACTAAAAGTTTCAAGTACTACCCATATTTCCACAGCTTCTGCCAAAATGATATCTAAATTATTCAGGCAGGATTAGTTTCTGGAGTCAGAGAAACAGCACAACAGCAGCACACATAACTTGCACACAGCTAACCCAGGTTCAATCTCCAGACACTTTCTGGTCCCCAGAGTATTGCCAGAGTGATCTGTGAGTGCAGAATCAAGAGTAAGCCCTGAGTACAGCTGAACATGCCCAAACACAAACAAAAATACCTAACTGAATAGTTTATGTCATGTAAACTAATAAAAACCTGTTCTTATTTAAGGTTCAAGTTTGAAGAAAAAGAGCATGACCAGGGAAGAGACTGAACATGCACCGAGACTAGTGCCTGGACGTAAGTAGCCCCATTCTCCCAGTTCATCTCTTCCCACTGGAAAGACACTGCATTTTTTAGGCCTATGTATTTAATGTGACTTATGTTGATGAAGTTATGTCAAAAAACCTGCAAATAGATATATTGCTGCCCAAAGCACAAATCGACCTTAAGTGAAATGTTACAACTGAGAAATTCTTTTTTTTGTTTAACTGGGCAGAGTGAGTAACTTTATTGTTGCTTTAGTTTTTCTCCAATGTCTCACTTCTTAGAAGAATATTTACAAAACACAGGAGGAAGATAATGCAATAGTGATAAAACCAAGAAAGTAGGAAAGTGTAGCTGTCCTCAGGATCCAAACTTCTTTTTTTATATTGAGACCAAGGTGAATTACAAGTCTTTCTCAGTTATATTTAAGGTACAAAATGACAGTATATTAGGGCTATTCCCACCATCAGTGTTGAACTCACTCTGCTTCTCCTCCCAGCTTGCTTTCCATACCTCTACTGGACTGCTAGTATAGCAAGTCCCTTTTGTGTATAGTTTGTTGTAATTTGGGTCTCTTAGTTCTATTGTTCTATTATTGACTTCTTGTAATTTGGATCTCTTGGTTCTATTGTTTTTGACTTTGGATTGGGAATTTAGGGCAAATTTTTTTTCCACTCAATATACATGAGATGGCTTGTCCCTGGTACCTCCCACTTTTTCCCAGTTCAATTTATGAGGCAGAACAAGTTGATTCGTAGTCTATGGTACAGTTGAAGAAAAAAAAAGTGGGATGACCCCTGTGTACAAGCTATGAAATTAAATTTCAAAGAAAACACCAAATTCAAAAAAGAAAAAGATAAGAAACAGGAATCTAACAGCTGTGTCAAGTTTTTTGTTTAGTTTTGGTTATGGATGTGTTTTGCATAAGCACAGTACAATTAGAGAGGAAATTACCTTGCCCTAAAAGATACAGGATTTCTTCATCCTTTGAAGCACACTCTATTGTGATCAAATATAGGCTACGGCCATGTTCATTATCAACCCAAGTTTTTTTTTTTATAGTGCTGAAATTATCTGTTCAGTTGTGGATGTCAAGGTCAGTCTTCTGTATTAAGAGATCTTAGTTTTTGCACAATTCCAAGGACAAAGTCTAGGATAAAGTCTTTCTTTATGCTTCCAGAAGTTCTGCTCAGTGACTTTGTAGCAGTAAGTCTTCTGTAATTGGTGATCTTGGTTTGTGCACAGATAAAAGGGTGGAGTGTCTTCTGATTTCATGTCACAGTTAGTGTTGAAGTTGGGGAAACTGCCCTTAGATAAAATTGTTGCTGTTTCCTCATTGTCAGGACGTCAAATGCACTGAGACTGGTGCAAGTGGGTGCTAGAGTGGTAAGAGGGATTCCCTCAAGGGAAGTCTGGTTCCAAGTGCTGCTGCAGATAACTGTGCCAGTTCTAAGATTGGATTCGGGGTTCAGTGTTGGACAGTCAATGTCTGATCTTGTGCAGTCTAAGACGAGTCACTATGACAAGTTTTCAGGGTGTAAAGTGCCCCTTTATTTTAAATTTTATGAGTTTTTTGTTTGCTTATTTTGGGTCACACGTGATGACATTCAGGGCTAACTCCTAGCAATTAAATCCAAAATGGGTCCGGGCTTGTGGGACCATATGGGACACCAGGAGATAGAACTTCAGTCCGTCCTAGGTCATCCACTTGCAAGACAAATGCCCTACCACTGTGTAACCACTCTGGCACCATAAGTTCATAATAGGCAAGAGCTTGTTTCTTTACAAAACAGTTTTCCCCCAATTTTAGTGTACCTATGCTAAACAGCTGGGAAATTCTTAGAGTAATTTGTGAAAAGACTGGATTTAGTAGTGGCCTCATTAGCTTCAGATT
>PVKC010038253.1:0-12796 GCA_004027635.1 Crocidura indochinensis
TGGCAATGCAAGTCACAAAGCAGAGTTTGTTAAGCCAGCATGGTGGGGTCCAATCACTCCTGACCAGCAGGATGTAGGTTAGGCCCCGAGAACTTGGGATCCATAGAGTTTTTATAGTCACTGACTCCATGTTCATTGTTCAGTTAGCCTCAGGAAACAGATAGCAAAGGATACACATTTCACATTAAAACAGGTAATATGATTCATATGGATCATGGCTGAACTAGACAAGCCATGTCTACCAGGTTGGAGGTGGGAGAGCAGACATACATAAGTGTTTATGGGGGTACTATAGGCATCTATCAGTATCAGTTTCTGTGCCTCCCCAGAACCTCTTTCCTTTTGTGGATGTTGGTAGGCTCTATTTCCCCCACTATAGCCTGACCTCTGGCAATGTAAATGTGCATTTAGGCATAGTTAAAGCATAGTCTAGGGCCTAACTGATGAGGTATATCTGTGTCTGTGAATGTGAGGTTGGCATGAGCCCACATGTCCATGCAAGTTCAATTCCCTGCATTCTATATGGTCTCCTGAGCTTGCCAGGAGTGATTCCAGAGCAGTCAGAAGTAAGGTCTGGGAGCGAAGGTGCAGTGGTATGGTGCATACCTTGCCTGTGGCTCACCTAGCATGGACTGTGGTTCGACCCCTACCATCCTATATGGTCCCCCAAACCAGGAGTGATTTTTGAGTGCAAAGCTAGGAGTAATCCCTGAGCATCACTGGGTGTGCCGTCAAAAAGGGCAAAGAAAAGAAAACCCAATCAAACAAAAAAGAGGTAAGCTCTGACTGGCAAAACAAAATTTTTAATACAAAATTTAATAATTTTTTAAAATCTAAAAATAAATTTTTTAATAAAAATAAAGGGGGCATTACACTCAAGAGAAGTCTGTGTTCTCTCTCTCTCTCCACATCTCTAAATTTACATTTAAAACTATTTGCAAATTTTTTTGGTTTTTGGGTCACACCAGTGGTGCTCAAGAGTTACTCCTGGCTCTAAGCTCAGAAAATCACTCCTGGCAGGCACGAAGGACCATATGGATACTGGGATTCGAACCACCATTTGTGCTGGATCAGCTGCGTGCAAGGCAAAATGCCCTACCACTGTGCTATCTTTTTGGCCCCTATTTTCAGTCATAAAAAGTACACCCCACTTCACAACTTCAACCTCTCAACCTCCAATACCCTCATTTTCTCCCACCCCCAACTGACAGGCATTCTATTTCTTTCACTATCATTGTCATGATCATTACTAGTGTAGTTATTTCTCTAACTTCACTCACCACTCTTTGTGGTAAGCTTCCTAGCATGGGCTGGTCCTTTCAAACCTCATCTCCATTGTCTCTGAGAATTATTACTATACTATCTTTTATTTTTCTTAAATCTCACAGATGAGTGAGACTAGTCTGTGTCTGTCTCACTCCTTCTGACTTATTTCACTCAGCATAATAGTTTTCATGTCCATCCCTGTGTAGGAAAATTTCATGACTTCATTTTTCCTTACAGCTGCATAGCAAAAATATTTGATTATAATTATTCCTGTTTCTTAAATTCCTTTCTGCAAGGGGGGTGTCCTGAAAACACTATACATAGGTTAAGGCTGATTTTCCCTATTCTGAAAAGAGCAATTCCTCCCTCCAGCCTGAACCCATGGATACTGAGAGCAGTTATGGTGCGGAGCATATCCTGCAGTATGCAGAGTAAGTGGACTTCAGGTGGGAGTTGGCAGCTGCCTCTTGGTATTTCTTGTGCATAAATGTCCATGCTTTGTAGGTACTCAGAGTAGACACCAGTAGTCCTGATCTGAGACAAGCATTTCTCTAGGTGAATGATGTGGTGCGAGCAAAAACACAGGCATAGTTTTTTAGATGCTTCTTCCCTTAGCTGTTCCCTTCACCAAGTCACCTCCAATTAATTGGAGATTCATTCAGGAGAATACCTCCAGGAGGAAGGAAATAATCTAGTGGAAATCTTTTATGTTGTTAAAGTCTATTAGGAAATATCTCTGTGGCTTAGTTAGATAAAAACTTTAACTGAAATTTTCCTACCAGTCCAGTATGCCACACTCCCTTAATATTCTTTCAGTTCAACAAGAAAATAGGAGTCGCTGTATAGGACCTTGGCATGTTACTGAAGTAGCAGAATCTAGTAAGCATCAGCACAGGCAGCAAAACCTAATGGAAGACATTGAGATTGCTATTCAACCATGAAAAGCAGTTTGTTCTTTCCTACCCAGCAACATGGCTTTTGTAAACCCAAGGCTCTGGATGGAAGCTCTGCATTCAGAGTGACCCTGCTAGAAGGACCCAGGGCACACTTCTAGAGATGCCTGGGGTGAAATGCAGGTGTCAGTTATGAAGTCATCCCTCACCTAACTATTAGGCTATAAATCCCAGAAGGAAAGAATTAGCGTCAGGCCCTTGGGTAGGCAAGGCATGCTAGAAGCCATGTTGCTCCTACAGGGAATCCTAAGAAACTGAGAGAGATCTTTGATAGAGACGTCTAATTCCATGATTCACAGGCAGTTTTTAGGGTATTGGGATGATAGTTCTTGCTACAACTTCAGTGTTTTCCCACAGCAAGTTGGAGATGTCTTGCCTTCCTCAATACCACATATCACTGAGATGCAAATTCTGAGATCTTCTCTGACTGCTGCCTAGATTTCTCCATCACCGAAGAACTCCTTAATTGACTCTAGAGCTGTCTCTGTGAAGCCTACTCCATCAATATACTTGTGACTTTGGACAGTGTATTCTCTTTTAATATCAGCTTCACTTGCTATTGGCCAAGGATCACTTCTAGCTCATGATCTCTTTAATGATGTGTTGTGTATGTAAACATTTTAATGGGATTATTATGTTACTGACCCTACCCTGATGTGTGATTGTGCCCTACCCTATGGTGTGACCTGGCATTCTGCTCCCACCCTAGGGTGGTACCTGATTCTGCTCCCACCAATGGGTGGTACCTGATCCCACCAATTAGTGGTACCTGATTCTGGGGGATAAAAACAAGGGTCTGTGGAAGGCTAGACGCTTTTTGGCTGGAATGGATGCTGAGGCTTTGGACTTCAGTCTTGTCTGCCAAATAAACCTAATATTTCCACAAGCCTGACTGTCTGCGAGCTGTTTACCCTCCACTTCACCTCAGAACCGCCGGTTTAACAGGGTGGCAGGCGCGTGCTCTGAGCTGGAGGGGAAAGAGCTTATCCTCCATCCCTCCATCAGTCAACCTCTTCAGGGACTGACTTGCAACAATGATGGTGTTCAGAAGACCATATGGGATTCTAGGAATAGAACTCAGATTGACTGTATGCAAAGAAGAGCCCTACCACTATGCAATCATTCTGGTTTCATACATTGTATTTTCTAATCATTGCCTAGTTGAAGACAAAATAGCTATATCTCTTTTTGTTCCATTGTTTTTTGTAAAGAAAATTATGTGAGACTCAGAGGAGAAGAAATAGTTTTCTCTTTGATAGATGGTGGAAATGATGCTATTTGAAAAATAGAGATTCTCATCTTGAAGCATCCTTATCCTTGACACTGTCATACTGCAATCAATTGCTTTAATAGGAAGGAAAGTCACAGATCCTACCTTTACAAAGTGTGCTTGTGACATGAATTCAAAAGACCATCCCTCCAACACTAAGCAAAATGAATTCCAGGGCTTAGGTAGGTCTGTGTTTTGGACCCTAAATGGCATATAATAATATTTGTGTGCATATCAATTTTAATATTGACTGTCTGAAGACATTTTCCAAGATTAGTTTCATTTATTTATCTTAAAGGAAACTTTTTTATTGAAAGGAATCTATAACAATGTGAAGGGAAGGAAAAAGAGGAGAGTTTAAGAGAGGAAATGAGATTTTACAGAATGAGAAAAGCAGAAATTGGCTTTTAGGAAGTGATACAAAATTTCTCAAAATTGACTTTGCCTGGGAATTTCAACATGCATGAAATTTAATCTGAATACCTTGAATACCTTGAACTTTGATAACCCTTTCATTTTTTTATTAAGACTTCTACATTTTCAGGCAGCTTCTCCTTTTCTGAGAGTTAGTAAAATGGGTAGCATATTTGTCTTGCATGCAGCTGACCAGGATTTGAGCACCATCAGGAGTGCTACATGAACCTAGAGCCATGAGTAAGTCCTGATAACTGGTGAGCGTTGTCCAAAATCCTAGAAAAGGATTACAACTATTATATTTAAGTTAGAGGCTTAGAGAAGCCGTGAGTATGAAAGAAACAAAAACATACACAAAATGTGGTAGAATTATCACCTATTTTCATTAATATAACAATATACTAAAAAAACCAGAGCAGTGATGCAAGCTGTAAGGCGTCTGCCTTGGCCATGCTAGCCTAAGACAGGCTCAATCTTCCAGCATCTCCTTTGGTCCCCCAAGCCAGGAGCGATTTCTGAGTGCATAGCCCGAAGTAACTCATGAGTGTCAGCAGGTGTGGCCCCAAAACCAAATATATATACATATATGTGTGTGTGTGTTGAAATGTCCACGGTACCCAGAGAGTTCAATACAATACCTATTAAGTTATCAATGGCATATTTTACAGAAATAACAAAACTCTTACCATTTACATGGAACAACAAGACTCTAAATCAGGAGTCCCAAATTCGCGCCCTGCAGACCGCAAATGGCCCTCCATACAACATTTTGTGACCTGCCCTAGAGGAATCTTTTTTGTATTGTTGTGTTTTAGTTGTTCAAGGCTTACTACTGACTTTGCACTCAAGGATCACCCCGACTTTGCCTCCTGTGGCCCACAGGTATATTGAGTTTGAGACCCCTGCTCTAGATAGTGAAAAGATTCTTATGCAAGAATAAAATTTGTGATACAAGATTTCACAATCATTTACTGAATTATTTCACAGAGTTAGAGCCTAACAAAACATTATATCAATACATGAAAATAGACATGAAATAAAATTAAGAGTTCAGAAATAAACACATATTTTTGTTATGTGGTATGTGGCCAACTAATCTTCAACCAAGGACTGAGGAGAACCATCAGAGAAAAGATAGTCTCATTAGTAATCTGGTGGAAAAACTAAACTATCACTTTCAGAAGACTGACAGTTTACCATTATTTTTAAATAAACATAAGGAAATAAAATATAACAAATTATGTAACCTGAATCTATATGTTGTCATTTACACTCACAAAATTTTAAACTAATTATAATAGAGTGCAATGTAAGACAACATTTTGAGGGAAAGGAAGAGATTAAAAAGCACAAATTTAATATGTAAGGTAAGTTATGAAACCCTATGGACATCATTGTGACTATAGTTGTAAGAAATATAGAAGATATTTCTAATTATGTATCTTTGAGAGATTGTACAGTGGTAGTCATGTGACTTATTTGCAGGAGATGAGGCTTCAATTCAAATCCTCAGAGTTATGTCAGGGAGAACCTTTAAGTTCACATCCAAGATTTACTCTGAGTACAGTAAAGTGTTAAAATTGTACACATTAACATGCAAATATATATTGTTTGAATTTTAAGAAACTATACAACCTAGTTTCTTCTCATAATTAAGGTACCTGAAAATGATATTATCATTAGCTTGATGTTATTCATTCTATATAATGCATTCACTAATAAAAGTATCATGCTTTATATCTTCAGTCTATGCAAATTTTTGTCCAAAAGTCCTCAATAAATATGGACAAAACCCCCAAAGAAGAGAGTAAATAAAACTTATGCTAACTACTATTAGCTAACAGATATAACTTAAAGACAAATGAAAATTGTCGACCGGGAAATGTGTGAATTAAGGAAGCAGACTATATCTGTGCAGTATTCATAGAGCGACTGATGAAAATAGATGTACCTTTTTCCATCGGTAATGCTGTTTTTTCAAATAAATTTCTAAAATAAGCTGTTTTTATAATAGTTGCTTTATTAAAGCAGAGTGAATACAAACATGTCCAAACTTGTTTCAATCATACAATATACACACATTTCACCAGTACATATTTCTTGCCACCAATGCTCCCAGTCTCCCTCCCGACCTGACACCTGCCTGCTTCATGGGAAGACATTTTACCTGTCTCTCACTCTTTCTCTTCTCTCTTTTTTTGGCCCAGTGATGCTCAAGGGGTTACTCCTGGCTATGTGCTCAGAAGTCGCTCCTGGCTTGGGGGACCATATGGGATACCGAGGGATCGAACCGCTGTCTGTCCCAGACTAGCGTTGGCAAGGCAGACACCTTACCTCTAGCACCACGATGCTGGCCCCTTTTCTTTTTTTTTTTTTTGAATACTTGATTTTTATTACTATCTTTATTCAAACGCCTTGATTACAAATATGATTGTAGTTGGGTTTCAGTCACGTAAAGAACACCCCCCTTCAACAGTGCAACATTCCCATCACCAATGTCCCAAATATCCCTCCTCCCTCCCCCACCCCCTGCCTGTACTCAAGACAGGTTTCTACTTTCCTCATTCATTGCCATTGTTATGGTAGTTCTCAATGTAGTTATTTATCTAACTGCACTCAACACTCTTTGTGGTGAGCTTTGTGTCGTGAGCTGAATCTTTCAGCCCTCCTCTATTTGTCACTGAGAATTATTGCAAAAATATCTTATTTTTATTAAAACCCATAGATGAGGTAGACTATTCTGCATCTGTCTCTCTCCCTCTGGCTTATTACACTCAGCATAATAGATTCCAGGTACATCCATGTATAGGAAAATGTCATGACTTCATCACTCCTGATGGCTGCATAATATTCCATTGTGCATATGTACCACAGTTTCTTCAGCCATTCATCTGCTTAAGGGCATCTTGTTTTTTCCAGAGTCTGGCTAATGTAAATAGCACTGCAATGAATATAGGTGTGAGGAAGGGGTTTTTATATTGTATTTTTGCATTCCTAGGGTATATCCCTAGGAGTGGTATAACTGGATGATATAGGAGCTCAATTTCCAGTTTTTGAAGGAATCTCCATATCGCTTTCCACAACGATTGGACTAAAAGGCATTACCACCAGCAGTGAATGAGAGTTCCTTTCTCTCCACACCCCCACCAGCACTGCTTGTTTTCAATCTTTGTGATGTGTGCGAATCTCTGTGGCATGAGATGGTACCTCATAGATGGTTTGTTAGTTTGTTTGCTTTTGCCTCTCCCTGATGATTAGTGATGTGGAGCAGTTTTTCTTTTTTGTTTTCTTTTTTGTTTTTGGGCCACATCCGACTGTGTTCAGGGGTTACTCCTGGCTATCTGCTCAGAAATAGCTCCTGGCAGGCACGGGGGACCATATGAGACACCGGGATTCGAACCAACCACCTTAGGTTCTGGATCAGCTGCTTGCAAGGCAAACACCACTGTGCTATCTCTCCGGCCCCGTGGAGCTTTTTTTTCATGAGCCCTTTGGCCATCTGTATTTCTTCTTTGACAAAGTGTGCATTCATTTCTTATCCCGATTTTTTGACAGGCTCAGGGGACCATATAGGATTTGGGATTTGAATCACAGTTCTTCTGGATGCAAGGCAAACACCTTATCTCCTTGCTATCTCTCTAGTCCCTGTCCATAAATTTAAGTAATTCAGTATGATTGTACTTGAGCATAAGTACAAAGCAAGAGTAGTGAAAGATGATATTGTAGATACATATGTGGGAAACAAACTTTTAACAGCCCTGTGTGATCAAACTAAGGCAACTGAATTTTCTTCCACAGGCAATAGTAAAGGTGATAAGTGATCATTTTTGGTAAGCCACTTTTGGTAAATCGAGTGAAATAGAGTGTGAACAAAAAGGATACTTTAGTCATGGCAAGAATGTTGAGAGTTGAAATTTTCGAAGAATTTGTTGGCGGTGGCGTTTTGTTTTATTTTAATGTAGACTTAGTTTGACCCTGAGGTTAAAATGATTCAGTAGAAATGATTAATCTGGAAGTAGGAAGAGAATAATGGAACAGTTGACTGAAACAGCAGCATAGATGCTTATTTCAGATAAGGATATATGATGAAAATTTAGATCCAAAATTCAATTCTGAAAATTCTCTTTTAAAATATTTTCCACGTAGTCTACTATACAGTCCCCTTAGAATCTATTTCTTAGTCTCTGGAGGGCTAATAAATCACGTGTATTTAGTTTCCTTTAGGCAATTGTGCAGTGAAAATAATTTACATTAGTGTCAGAGAAAAAAATTCATTCTAGCATGAATGAACCCTGCATAAAGGAAAAGCAGATAACCAGAAAGCTAGAAGTTATATTATAAAATATATAAGACATAGTAATAAAACTCTACTTAAAATTCATATCAAAATTTATATTTCATAACAAGATATACATTTTAAACAAAGAATAGCTCCATGTATGTATCTATATATGTGTTCAAAGTCAGAACTATGTTTAATGGAAGATCAACCTTTCTGTACAAATGTCACATAATATTTTATCTTTAAATTGTATTATATAATTTATAGTTGGTTTGTGGGCCACATTTGGCAGTATTCAGGACTTATTCCTTGCTTTATGCTCAGAGATCACTCCAGTTGATGCTCAGGGAAATGTACAAGGTGTCATGGATTGAATGCAGGTCAGCTGCATGCTAATCAAGTGCCCTACACACAGTTCTAGCTCCCCAGCCACTGCATTATATACTTTTAAGATTCCAAAATTAAGTATTGTTACCTGTGGCTTGGATAGAAAAAATATAATAAAAGTTATTGACTTTTAGTATGTGATTAAGGTGGTATCTTATTTCAGTAAGAAAAGCAAAAGTTATACAGGCAGAGTGTCAGCTGGGTCCCCTTTGTGACTCAAAAGAAACGTTTTCACACCCAAGTCAATATGCCCTAAGAGAAAGAGAACCATCAAGACAAGGGGTTAGGTCTTCTAGTCACTCCAGCTGGGCTCTGCCCAGCCATACAGTCTGAAGGAACTGATAAAGTCAGACTGGCAACATGTCCTCTTTGTGAACCCCAAGAGCCATTTTCAAACTCAGGTCAGTGCAACCCCAGGTTTCTTCCAGTCAACAATACACACCACAGCACATAAAACACACATACAACAGTCCCAATGGGAAATGAATGCCACAGTCTACTACACTTAGCAGCAAAGATGGTAGTTCTGAAGACCCAACTAATATCAGCCACCTATATGGCTCCTCTAATAAGGATTTTATTAAGCAATTCTTCTTTAGAAAATCAAATACTGAGGCTGGAGAGATAGCATGGAGGTAAGGTGTTTGCCTGGCATGTAGAACGTCAGTGGTTAGAATCCCGGCATCCTATATGGTCCCCTGAGTCTGCCAGGAGCGATTTCTGACCATAGAGCCAGGAGTAACCCCTGAAAGCTGCCAGGTGTGACCCCCCAAAAAAAAACAAAAACAAAAAAAATAAGAAATAGAAAAAAGGAAATTAAATACTTTGAAATCAAATAAGAGAGGAAAGTCCTGTACACAGAAAACTGCATAACTTTGCTTCAAGAAATAAAGTAGGAAATAAGGAAATAAAACACAACCTTTGCTCATGTATTTAGAGGATTAACATTATTAAAATGACAATACTTTGCAAATTATTATACAGATTTAATGCAATCCCTGTAATGGTAACCATGACATTTTTCAAAGAAATAGATAAAGTACAACAATAAGTCTCCATGAATAGCTGAAGCAATCTTTTTGAAAAAGAAGATGGGTGGCATTATGTTTCCCAATGATTGGAATAAATATATACTCTCATATCATTTGAATAAACTTAAATATTCTGAGACTGACCCTCAGTATGTGATCAATTAATTAATCTTTGATAAAGGGACAAGAAATATGAAGTGGAAAAAGGAAAGCCTCTTCGTCAAGTGCTGCTGGGAAAACTATTCAACTAAATGCAAAATAGTGAACTCAGATCTCTAATGCTGTGCACAAAGGTAAAATGAAAATGGATTAAAGACCTTAATACCAGACCTGAAACCATAAGGTACTTAGAGGAAAATGTAGGCAGAATACTCCATGACATTAAGCTAAAGGTATCTTCAAATGGCATACATTTTATTGTGAGTAAACTTAAATGTTAAAGTAACACTAGATTTCAATATATCATCAAGGAAACAAGAACAGAACTTAGTAATTTGAAGATACTAAATGTCTTATCTGTCTTCATCTCCTCTTGATTCTTCTTATAAAATCTAAAATTAGTTCCCAGAAAATTCCTAAACCCAATATAAACAACAGTAGTTAATTTCACTCTCAGTTCTCTCTGCCTCCGCTTAAAATCATAACTAATTTTAAGTTCTCTGATAAATTTGCCTAACTAATCTAACATTATCACTTCTTTCTGATTTCAGTTCCTTCCTTAACACAATTCTATTTTACTTTTGCACGCTTATTTTCTTATGGAATCATATGTTCTGCCAATTTAGTTATTTGGTAACTATTGTATTCAAACCTGCTTCTTCAGCTACCTTAGAAATTCATCAGGGAATATATTTCAATATTACTTCATTATCCCAATTGGGTACAGACCATTTTTCTTCAACCATGTTTATTCATCCTGATGTACAATATATTTGAATCCTAAAGACTATTGAATCCCCATTTATACATGAATCATTTGGCTCAGTATTACATTTCAATATTCTTGTTGAGAAAATAGAATTAGAATAAATTATTCACACGCAATGTATTTGAAAAAGATTTTGCTTTGTATGTTTTCATATTTTCTGTATTTTAATTCTTTTGAAATTTCATTTTATGATATTTTTTTAGATTTTTTTGCCACAACTGATGATGCTCAGGGATAATTCCTGTCTCTTCACTCAGGAATTATTCCTGGTGGTGGTTGGGGGACCATAAGGGATGCTGGATACCCAACCTGGGTTGGCCACATGCAAAACAAGCACTTTGCTCATACTATAGATCTGGCCATTTTGTTGAAATTTTTATCTGAATCAATCTTTTGCATTTTCACTTTACAATAAATATGTGTTCATTTTAACCTCATTTGTTTGAACTTTTATCTCCTTGGTTGTTTGTGGGAAATCATTTTCTTAAAAAACAAACAACCAAGCTTGGATAGTCCCCTGGCAAAAACAAGTTTAGCTTAATTTAAATAAAGAGGACTATGAATTGTGTGCCCGGACAGGAATGTGTGCATGGACCTCAATGCTATACCTTAAAGGTCCTTGCTGATTGTTTATCACCATCTGACCTCAGCTCTATAAATATCCCAGTTTTTGCACTTAAAGTAGCTGCTAACTATATTTATTATACCTGTTTAAGTAATCAATAGCTCAACTATTGAGAGTCTGGGTGGTGGAGGGAAGTAGCTGGGCAGAGATCTAAGGTCTAATTGGCTTTGTTTGGTTAATCCACTACATTTGTTATTGTTTGATTTTGATGAATAGGATGGTGGTGGGGAAAGGGTTGTCATTCATACACTTGGCTGTGGCACATTTGAGTTGTGTTCTTTTCTAGGGGTTTCCTTGCAAACACACTCAGATGTGATACTGGTTGAAGATTGCATCCTTTTCATTGTGGTACCTGAACAGGTGATTGCAGAGTTTGAGCAGTGAGTTGCACTATTATTTTTATTTTGAGTTTTTATTGTTTGAGATTCTGTGCTTTGCAATTCTGTTAGTGATGGCTTCTCATACACATAATTCCATTACCAAATCCATCTTTTTATACCAACCTCCCTCTTCGAGAACCTAAGTACTCCTCCTTTTCGACCCCTACCCACAAATTCAATTCTATGGATCAGATTTCTCACTCTGTTTCTCTTGGCTTTTTGTTGCTACCTTGCCTTTAAGTTCCACAAATGAGAGAGTTAATTATATTTCTACCTCTGTGTTTCTAGCTGACTTCACTCCTGTCCATGTTGCTATAAACTACATAGAGTTGCCTGATATTCCAGTGTGTATGTATGGCACTATATCTTGATACATTCATTCATATGTGGGCATTTGTGTTGTTTTTGTATATTGCCTATTGAACTGAGCTAAGGGATCTTGATATCTGAGACTCCATCTTCATGTCAGCAGGAAAGGAATGCCTTTACAACGTTCCAGTGATCAGTCGGTCATAACCCATAAGCAAATACAGTCATTTAACAAATTGTACTGCTCCCGCACATTGTGATTGCCCCTCATACCTGCAAGCCAGTTTTTCTCTGACACCATTAGCTAGCTTATTTGCTTCTAGAACATATATTGCTGATCACAACTTCTGCTGTTCCTAACTCATGGTATCTATTGTCTGACTATGATGTAATTTTAGTCGTTATAAGTTCATCTCTAACTGTACTCAGGGTCTTCAGATCTTTGGGATGCTTGTCCACTCATGGTCTCTGCTTCTGTTATAAAGGCTCCTGATTCTCCCTCTCTGAGTAGTGTTCATCTGTGTCTCTGAAAACTCCATCGATAAGTATGGTTACACTGTTTTGTTGTGGTGCTCACACATATTCTTGTTACAGTGCTTGCCAGGGAATCACTGTTCACATAGCTACTTATAAAGAGTTGTGCTAGGGTCTGGAATTTAAGTACAAGACCACACAATTGGAGTAAAGCTGAACAAAACGTTATTCCGCCTGCCAATAGATCCTAACTGTCCAGGTCAGGGTTCTCTCTCACCAAAGACAAAACCGGCCCAAGATCATGAGTGGAATTATACAGGGAGATATCTAGTCTTTTGATGATCTTAAATATGATTGGCTGTTATCGAGGGGTACCTTTCTATTGCTGCCTTTTGTCCCTTCCAGATAGGTTACCTGGTATGAATTGGTAGCTTGGGGGCAGTGTTAATGGAAATAGGCTTGGTGGAACCTACCACG
>PVKC010038254.1:0-12793 GCA_004027635.1 Crocidura indochinensis
TTCTTCCTTTCTTTCTTTCTTTCTTTCTTTCTTTCGTTCTTTCTCTCTTACTTCCTTTCTTTTTTCTCTTTTTCTTTTTCTCTTTCTTTCTCTCTATTTCCTTCCTTCCTTCTTTCTTTCTTTCTCTTTCTCTCTTTCTTTCTTTCTCTTCCTTCCTTCCTTTCTTTTTCTTTCTCTCTTTTTCTTTTTTCTTTTTCTCTTTCTCTCTTTCTTTCTCTTTCTTTCTTTCTTTCTTTCCTTCTTTCCTTCCTTCTTTTCTTTCTTTCTTTCTTTCTTTCTTTCTTTCTTTCTTTCATCTTTCTTTCTCTCTTGGTCTTCTTTCTTTTTCTTTCTCTTGTTCTCTTTTTTCTCTCCTCTATTTACCAACAAAACATGGTAATGACAGATTAAGTTCATTGAATATTTCTCATTGTGCTCAAGTTCACAAGCATGTTCATTAAGGAAAACATTTAAAATGAATAAACAAAGTGGAAATTATTACTTAATCTACCCTTCTGCTATGAATAAACTTTGAGTTCTAATTAATATCTTTACTAAGGCACCATAATTTACAAAGCTATTTATAATTAGGTTTCAGGAATACAATATTCCACATCAGTCCCATCATCAGTATCAATTCCCTCTATCAATTTTCCCATTTTTTCCCCACATCCTAGTCTATCTCTCTTAACAGGTACTTTTTATTCTTTTTAAATTTTAAGCACTGTGGTTTATTGTACTGTTACTAATAGGGTTTTATGCATAACTTTCACCACCTTCTAGTACCACACCCTTCAATAGAGTGACCCCCTCTCTCTACAGTTACCCCAGTGTCCTCCTTCCTATCTTGTGTCCCACTTTTCTTTCCTATGGTTTTCATCCTACTGCAGAGCAGCTCTTAGTTTCTGTTGTATTTTGGACATTTGTTATCCCCCAACTATGCCTTGTTATATTCCACTTTAAGAAAGATCATTCTGTGTGTGTCTTTTTCCTCCTGGTTAACTTTACTCAGTATAAAACTCTCCAGATCTAGCTACCATAGCAATAAATACATGATTTCATCCTTTCTTTTTTTTCCCCCTGATTCTATAATGGTTTATTTTGCCTGTACATGAGTTTCAGAAAATGCAGTCATACAAAATGTGGTTGAATTTGGAGCATATTATAACTGTCTCTTGTTCAACATATAATTATAAGCTTTAGCCAGAAGTATTCCATCGTGTATATGTACCTTGAATTTCTTTATTCAGTTACCTTCATGAACAGATTTTTTGTTTTTGTTTTTTGGGTCACACTTGACAGTGCTCAGGGGACATTCCTGACTCTACATTCAAAAATCGCTCCTGGCAGGTTCAGGGGACCATATGGGATGCCGGGATTCAAACCATCGTCCTTCTGCATGCAAGGCAAATGCCTTACCTCCATGGTATCTCTCCGGCTCCCATGAACAGATTTTTTAAAAATGAAATGGAATTGTAGCAATACCTTCTCTTTTATGCCCAATTTGGGGGAGAGGTTTCTAAGTAATACTCAGGGATCCTGGGGTCCATTCTTGGTTATACTCAGCCAACTGAACCGAATGGTTTTATGTTCTAGTCTGAGGATGTGGTGGTGCTAGGACTTTGTGCTGCCAGGAACCACCAGGGGGTATCCCTTCGTGCACAGCGTCCTCCAGACCCATGCCAGAGAGGGTTCAGGAGCTGTGTGGGGCCAGTGATAAAACTAGGGATCAGACCTCAGAACTATTTCCCTGGACCCGATTTTTTTAAGCAATAGTCTGTGAACATCTTTGCACATCATTAACTTTTCCTGTATTTTGATAATCAAGTAATTGGATACCCAGAGACATTCTATAATTGAAATAACTATTTTATTATACCTTAAAACTCATCAAGTCAGGGGCCGAGCGGTGGCGCTGGAGATAAGGTTCCTGCGCTAACTTGGGACGGACTGCGGTTTGATCCCCCGGTTCCCCATATGGTCCCCCGTGCCTGCCAGGAGCAACTTCTGAGCGAATAGCCAGGAGTAACCCCTGAGCGTCGCCGGATGTGGCCCAAAAACCAAAAAAAAAAAAAAAAAAAAAAAAACCAAAAAAAAAAAAAAAAAAAAACAACTCATCAAGTCCAGAAGTATGGTGACCAGATGCTAGGGATTTTACTGAAGACTCTGTGGATGGGGGGAGAGAGATAACTCATTATCCAGCACAGACTCTCAGATATCCCTTGGGAATCTGTACCTCTCTACCTGGTTTTCCATATATGGTTTTTCTAATCCACTTGTTTAGACCATAGAGCAGAACAGAATAATAATCCAGTGGCCTTCCTCAGGGATCCCTCTGGAAACTAATTTATTGCATTTGCTTATTCATTCCTTCAATAAATACCAAACACCTATAATATGACAGACATTGTCTTGAATTCTCAAGATTTCATTATTTAATAAGAGAAAAAAATTGTATCTCATAGCACCTGTTTTTCTTAGTGAAAAATATAAGTTCTTATAGGAATAAGAAAAAGGAAGTCCTACAAATAAAGGAAATTCTATAAGGTATTGTTAATAATAGTCAACTTTTTATGGACAACAGTGTTTTTTCCTGGTTATTCCCCTCCCATGGCCAGCAATGCTGAAGCAGCCATTTTATGCCTTGAATATTTTTCTATGTTTCGCTGTTTCTTTTTGAATATTTGCTTTGAATACACCTGACTGTGTTCAGGGTCTATTCCTAGCTCTATACTCAGGGATTACACCTGGGAGGTTTGGGAAACAAACTGGGGTGCCAAGGATCAAACCTAGGTCAACTGTAAGCAAGAGAAGTGCTCTAACCATTGTACTCTCTAGCCCTAACAATTCATAATTTCTTTTGTTTTTACTTCATTTTTTTCATTTAATTTTATTTTGAAGATCTTTCTCAGGAAAGTCTTTGTCTTTATCTTGTCAATCTAAAGCAACTCCCTTCTGAAAAGGAAGTTAAGGATCAACTGAAGGGACCAGAGCGATAGCGCAGTGGTAGTGTGTTTGCCTTGCATTCGGCTGACCCAGGACAGATCTTGGTTTGATATCCAGTGTCCCATATAGTCCCCCAAGCCAGGAGCAATGTCTGAGCACATAGCCAGAAGTAACCCCTTGAGCGTCACTGGGTGTGGCCCAAAAGCCAATAAATAAATAAATAAGAACAGAAAACAAGTGTTTTCTTCAAGGTTTTATATTTGGTGGCAGATTTTATAAAAGAAAAAGTCACAGAAGGGTCTATATACTTTTCATACAGTCGATTCAGGTTTAGTACCCTGCATCCCATCCCCCAAGCCTGCCAGGAACACAGAGCCAGGAATAACACCTGAGCCAAAAAGAACAACAACAAAAAATGGTCACAGAAACCCTCAAGGCCTGAAGGCAGTGGTAGAATATAGTGACAAAACTCAACAAAATTAACGTATTGTCAATAGTACTTCACCAAGCCAGACTTATATATTCAGGTTTGAAGGAAAGATGCACACCTTCATGGATAAATAACAACTTAGAAACTTCATAGACTGAAAACCAGCCTTAGAGGATGAGCTGAAAGATCCACTTCAAGATAAGATAGACCACAAGACACACCAAACTCCTACTAAAATACGACACTAAATCCCATGACAATTATCTCTCTTAATGTCAAATGCATCAGTTAAGAGATACAGAATGGTAAAATGATCAAAAATCTTAATCCAGGGGCCCGTAGAGATAGCATGGAGGTAAGGCATTTGCCTTTCATGCAGAAGGTCATTGGTTCAAATCCCAGCATCCCATATGGTCTCCCGTGCTTGCCAGGAGCAATTTCTGAGCATGGAGCCAGGAATAACTCCTGAGCACTGCCGGTGTGACCCAAAAACCAAAAAAAAAAAAAAAATCTTAATCCAAAGTTTTTGCTGTTCTGAATAGTCAGAACAAACACATTCAAAGACGTATGTTGGAGGACAATCATTCAAGTAAACAACTCTCTTAAAAAGGCTGGAATGGTGATACTAATTTTAGATTAAACACGGACTTTAGACTTCAAAAAGGTATGAGACAAGAGATATATTTTTCTTAATAATTAAGGTATATTACAGCAGGAAGAAATATCACACCTAAACACATATGCACCCTATGAGGGACAAGCAAAATATTTAAAACAACTGCTGATAAAGTTGAAGAAAGATATCAGTAACAGCATAATAATAGTGAAGATTTCAACACTTGATAGGTCAACCAGAATGAAACCTAACAAGAATATATTAGCTCTGAAAAAAAGCAATGAAAGAAATTGGCCTAGTAGATATATATATCTACTAGGCCAATATATATATTGTATATATATACACACATATATGTATATATATACATATATATAGGTTTCCATCCACAGAAAACTGGATACACATTCTTCTTCAATACACATGGGACATTCTCCAAAATAGACTATGTGCTAGCTTATAAAACATACCTGCATAAATAAAGAGGATAAAAATTGTACATACTATCTTATCAGATCATAATGTACTGAAATTGGAAGTGAATAACAAGCAAACACAGAAGAAATATTTTAACAGTTGGAAACTAAACAGCTCACTACTGAACGACCAGTGGGTCAGAGATTAAATTAAAGAGAAAATCAAAAGATTCCTAGAAACATATGAGCACAAAGACAAAAATTCTCAGAATCTGTGGGACACAGTTAAAGTGGTACTAAAAGGTAAATCTGTTGCTTTGCAAATATTTATCAGAAAGAAGAGGCCTACAGAAATAACTTAATGACACAGCTTATAAAATTGAAACATGTTCAACAAAACGAACCAAAAGTAGGAAGACAGAAGAAAACAATAAGGCTTAGAGCAGAAATCAATGAATGAGAAATTAAAAAACAATTCAAAAAAAATAACACTCCCAAATCATTTTTATTAAGCTAATATCACCCTGATACCAAAAACAAAGATACTGCAAAAAAGAAAACTACAGACCACTATCCCTGATGAACACAGATGCAAAGATCTTCAACTACCATATTTTCCAGCATATGAGATGACTGGGCATATAAGACTATCCCCTACTTTTCCTGTTAAAATGTAGGGTTTGAGCTATATTTGCTGTTCACCAAATGGAAATTAAAAAATGTAAGAGAAAAAGAGTAGAATTCTCAAAGTTTAACAGTATATGTTTAATAAAGCTAGACTTTAGAGTGCCAACAATCATTTTACACTTGGCATTTGTAGTGATTGACTGTGATTTTTTAAATTGTGCTCTACATTGAGAGCAGGGAGAAGGGGCTCCTCCAAGAGTAGCTGACTAAGATTCAGTGGTTAATAGGACAGCTAGAGGGAGACAGAGCGTCTCCTTTGTGTCCCATAAAAGCTGAACAGAGGACTGAGCACCCGAGAGCCACATATCAGCGATGACATCCGGCAGCTGGATGGGATGCAGTGCTTAGTCACTCAGCTCCTCTGTGTGCCTTGAAAGATTAATCAGGATAAGTATAGGGCTGGATCCCATCCGGCAGTTGGATGGGATATGTGGGAAGAGGGGGGCGGATCACTCATCCCCAAAGCTGGTGTAAGTTTCAGCATGCTGT
The DNA here is from genome assembly GCA_004027635.1 of Crocidura indochinensis. Lineage (NCBI taxonomy): Eukaryota > Metazoa > Chordata > Mammalia > Eulipotyphla > Soricidae > Crocidura > Crocidura indochinensis. Next base: position 5,564 of record PVKC010038254.1, read on the forward strand.
ATTCTGGCATATAAGATGACCCCCGGCTTTTAAGAAGTTTTTCATGGGTTAAAAAGTCATCTTATGGGTCCGAAGTGGTGGTGCAGGGCAGCAAGGTGTTTGCCTTGTGCGCTCTAGCTTAAAACGGACCATGGTTTTATCCCCTGGCAACCCATATGTCCTTCCCCCCCCCCCCCCACTGCTGAGCATAGAGCCAGGAGTAACCCCTGAGCGCTGCTGGGTGTGACCCAAAAGCCAAAAAATAAAACAAAAAATAGAAAACAAAAGCCCCCACATGATCATATTAATAAATGCAGAGAAATAATTTGATAAGGTCCAACACCCATTCATGGTTAAAAAAAAAAACTCTCAAAAATGGGAATGAAAGGAACTTTTCTCAATATAGTTAAGGCCATTTACCATAAGCGCATGGCAAATATTATACTCAATGGAGAAAAACTGAGTCTTTCCCCTAAGATCTAGCACAAATCAAGACTGCCCCCTCTCTCCACTCCTGTTCAGTATAACACTGGAAGTACTTGCCATAGCAATTAGGCAAGAAAAAGATAACAAGGGAATTCAGATAGGAAAGGAAGAAGTCAAGCTCTCACTGTTTGCAGATGACAAGATACTATTCTTAGAAAATCCTAGAGACTACCAAAAAGCTCCTAGAAACAATAAATTAACATAACATAGTGGCAGGCTACAAAATTAATGCACACAAATCAATGTCATTCTTATACACAAATAATGATAAAGAAGAAGTAGACATAAAAAACAAACCCATTCATAATAGCACTACAGACATTCAAATACCTTGGAGTCAATTTAACTAAAGAAATGAAGGACCAGTGCTGGAGCAATAGCACAGCTGTAGGGCATTTGTCTTGCACGCAACTGACCCGGACGAACCTCAGTTCAATTCCCTGCATCCCATATGGTCTCCACAAGCCAGGAGCGATTTCTGTATGCATAGCCAGAAGTAACCCCTGAGTGTCACCAGATGTACCCTGAAAGAAAGAAAGAAAAAGAAAGGAAGAAGAAAGGGAAAAAGGAAGGAAGAAAGGAAGAAGGAAAGAAAAAGAAAGAAAGAAAGAAGAAAGAAAGAAAAAGAAAGAAAGAAAGAAAGAAAGAAAGAGAGAGAGAGAGAGAGAGAGAAAGGACCTATACAAAGTAAACGTTAAAACATTGTTTCAAGATAAAAAAAAAGAGGATATGAGGACATGAAAAGATATACATTGTTCATGGACAATGGGGGGGGGAGGGAGGTAACATAAGTAAAATGGCAAAACTCCCCAAAGCATTATACACATTTAATAAAATCCCTAAGGATACCCATGACATTCTTTAGGAAAACATGAATTCACAATAAATTTAACCAAATGATTTTTCAGGAGACCTTTCTCTTTGCACAGCAGTCCTCAACTTTTAAAATCATTCCCATTAATTCCCACTCTGAGCACATCCACCTCATTTATTAGTGTGTGTTGGAGTGAGTGCCAAGAATCAGACTTAGGGTATCAGAATGGCAAGGTAAATTCTTATTATTGAACCACCCCTTCTCCTCAACAAAGGCACACAGAGATAGCAAATAATAGTTAGAACTTGACCTCTTGTTCTGGAACCAAAGCCTTGTCCAGGGTGCTCTACTACCTTGCCTCTTTGTTCTGAGAGTTCTCATTTCAACCCTAGCTATCTTGTCTTAGAGTTTTAAAAACTTGCCACTTTGACAAATGCTGCTGAGTTCAGAGCAGTTATTTATCTAATGTAGCACCCTTTTCAAAAATATATTGTTCATGACCTCAATTGTACCAAAGGTTACTCCCCTGGATCATTGCCAAATAGGGCACTATCACTTTGGGAAACACTTTTCTAGTCAAATGTTATATTGTCAATCATTATTAATAAAAGTCACTCTGACATTCTCAGAATATGCAAGCAATTTCACACATGACCATACATTTTAATCCTCTTCATAAAAGCTCATCTTTAAAACCCCAAATAAAGCCTCAGTTCTCCAGAAAACTTACTCCAGTTGCCTCTGCCTAAACAGTGTACATCAGTCTTGTGACCACCACACTAGTTCTTTAGGGCTGTGCTCTGATTCTCCTCCCTGAGAACAGTCAACAAGTCTTTTTCAAACCATAGTGGAAGTTTGTGAGGCACCATTGCCATACTCAGTATTTTCTCAGAGGGAAAATACATTGAGAAATCAGTGTTTTCACCTCCACTGCCCACCACACTTGCTTTGAACTCAGTGACATAAATAAATTGTACCTCTCTTGCACAAAGTTTTAAATTTTTGTATTGAGATTATACTCAGCAGTTTTTATGGCTACCTTTTGACTCTACACTCAACAATCACTCTGGCAGTACTGAGGGGACCATATCGGGTACCAGAGATTGAACCCAGATTGGCCATGTATAAAGCAAATATTTCACTCACTATCCCACTATACTATACTGGCCCAATTTTTTTTAATGAAGGATTGGGTCAGGAAGGTGACTCTGTAGATAAAGCTATTGTCTTGTCTCTGTGAGTTCAATTGCCTGTACCTTTATCACATATACTAAGCCCAGTTCTGGTAACTTTGTTGATTCCTGGAGCCAAAATTTATTTGCCACACTGGAGCCAAGTGTGTTCAAATTCTACCACTGAAGAAGATGTAAAGGCACAGTGACCAGAAATCCAACCCCTGGCAAGCATATGTGTGAGCATCACAATGGAAGTGTGCAATGCCTAGGAAGCATGTGAGCAAGCACTTCAACTAAAGGAATGAGAACCCAGCAGGAGCCATGGTTGAGTGTGTGAGCATTACAATGTGGTGTGTGACTCCAGCAAAATCCCTGGTCATTATAAGAATACTATCCGAGAGGGGGAAAAAAGAGTAATAAATAGCTGAGAGGAGGGATAGATGGAAGGGGGTTGGAGTGGGACTACATGAAGGAAAGTAGTGAGAGAAGGGAGAAGGCAAGAAAAATAAGTCAACAGGCTTAAGTGGAAAAGAAGGAATGGATAGATGGTTATGTGTATGGATGATAATATAAATGACTAAGGGATAGAATGAAGGTAAATGAATAAAAAGAAGAAAAGGAGGTAGGGAAAGTGAGTAGATAGAGGGAAACAAAAAGATGGATAAAGAACAGGGTAGAATAAAAGGGAAGAGAAGGACAAAAATAGTAATATTATGAAGTAAAGAAAGAAATAAAGATACATGATGGTGAGGTAGAAAAAATAGTCAATGCCTGGGAAGAAGGGAGAGGGGAAATAAGAAAGAAAGAGAAAAAAGGAAGAACAAAGAAGTTAGGGAAGGAGTAGCAAAAAAAGTGAAAGAGAAGAGAGAAAGAAGAATCATCGATAGAATTCCAGGGTCAATTTGTCTAGAACCTCAATTTGTCCCCAGAAATCATAGGTGGTATTAGGTGTAAGAGACCCTCACTGAGATTTTCACTCCAGATTTTAACCAATGTTTCATAATTTATTAACCAAAAACTCAGAGAGGTATATAGTTTGACAAAGGATTCAGTTAGGGAAGGCAGACTATCTTAGAACTTTGAAACTAACCCTCTAAACGACAATATAATATGTCTTTAAAGAAGCATTTGTTTTCTAATTTGAAGAGACAAAGATATAAGAGGCACAAATTGACAAGAAAAAATACACCAACCAACCAATACCTGTGAAATTTTTCACTCAATAAATGTGAAACATTTCACTCAGCACATTCTTTTCTGGTGTACATGGTGTTTTCACTAGAGCATATCACAAAACTAACTTCAAAAGATTAAAAAAAATCCAAACAATCCAAAATATATTCTAATTTTTCACAAATATTGTTAGAGAGAAGAGAGAGAGAGAAGTAAAATACCTGCCCCAGAGCAGGCAGGGGGATAGTGGGAGGGAGGGAAGAGGGCATCAGGGTAGGTGAGAGGGAAACTAATTGGTGACTGGAAATGAGCACTGGTGAAGTTGTAGTACATTGTATTACTGTAACTCAATCATGATCAACTTTATCTGTGAAAATAAAACTGTAGTAGAATAACCTTGTAACCATGGTGTTGAAATAAAATAATTCAAAAAAATAAAGGAAGAAGGCCAAGCAAAAACAAAAATAAAACAAACAAAAACAAATACTGTTAAAATTTAACTGGTAGACCATATGGAATCATAAAACTCCCTGAGTAGCCAACGTAAATATGAGAGAGAGTAAGATGATAGGCATTGCATTCCTTGGCTTGAAATAATACTATAAAACTTGGGGCCCGAGCGGTGGCGCTAGAGGTAAGGCATCTGTCTTGCAAGCGCTTGCCTAGGACAGACAGTGGCTCTATCTCCTGGCATCCCATATGGCCCCCAAGCCAGTAGCAATTTCTGAGCACATAGCCAGGAGTGTCAACAGGCGTGGTCCAAAAACCAAAAAAAAAAAAAATACTATAAAACTATAGTAATAAAAACTGTGTTATTGAAATAATGATAAACTTTCAGACCAATGTTAAGACATTGAGAGTTTAGAAATAAACCCTCAGAGGCCAGAGTGGTGGTGTGGAGCAGTAAAGCGTCTGTCTTGCTGTTGCTAGCCTAGGATGGACCAAGATTCTATCCCCCCTGGCATCCCATATGGTCCCCCAAGCCAGGAGCGATTTCTGAGTGCATAGCCACCACTGTGACTCAAAAAACCAAAAAACAAACAAACAAAACCCTCAGGTATATGGAAAATTACGAAGGTACATAAAATAGATCAAGGAAGGTCTCTTTAAGAAATAGTTCTGGGGGACAGAGCATTGGTGCAAGGGCTAAAGTGTCTGCCTTGTCCACACTGGCCTAGGACAGACTGTGGTTTGATCCCTGGCATCCCATCTCGTCCCACAAGCCAGGAGTGATTTCTGAGTGCATAGCCAGGAGTAACACCTGAGCATCACCTGCTGTGGCCCAAAAACCAATACCAAAACAAACAAACAAGAAAACCCCTGGAAAACCTGATTAGCTACATGACAAAAAAAATGGTATACCATACAAAAAAATTAATCCAAAATGGATCAAAGCATCAATACTAGACCTGAATCCATAAAGTAACCAAGAAAAACAAGGTAGAGTTCTTAAAAATAATGACTTCAGAGGTACTTCAATGATTCAACCACATTGGCAAAGTAACTGGAAGAAAGATTTACAAATGAAATATTAAACTGAAATATTTTGCAACATGTAAGAAATAACCTCTAAAATAAAAACACACCTTAAATAAAGAAAATATTTATATATCATGCATCTGACAAAGAGGTAATATACCAGAAAGATAAAATGTTAACAAAGCTCATAATAAGTATAGTTCATAATAATAACGTTCATAATAATAATTTAATAATAATAAAGCTCATAATAAATAAAGTTCATAATAAATATGAACGATCCTATAGAAATGGCAAGAAGATGCTGAACAGATCTTTAATTCAAGAAGACATGTGGTTATCTTCTATTTTCCAAGAGACATATTTATCAGGGAAATGAAAATCAAAATAATAGTCAGATATCTTACACAATGAAAATGCCCGGGGCCGGGTGGTGGCGCTGGAGGTAAGGTGCCTGCCTTGCCTGCGCTAACCTAGGACAGACCGCGGTTCGATCCCCCGGTTCCCCATATGGTCCCCCGTGCCTGCCAGGAGCGACTTCTGAGCGAATAGCCAGGAGTAACCCCTGAGCGTCACTGGGTGTGGCCCAAAAACCAAAAAAAAAAAAAAAAAAAAAAAAAAAGCCCAATTTCTAAAAGGCCCCAAACAACATACTATATAGGGCATTGATGACAAGGAATACTCACTATTGGTGGGAATGCCAACTAGTTCAGCATCCAATCTCTGTAGAAAATAGTATAGAAATTTCTAAAAAATTAAAAATAGATCTCTCATATAACCCAGTGATTTCATTTCTTGGCACATATCCCAAGAAAACAAAACTATTCATTCATGAAGATATATGCAGAATTATGTTCACTGCAGTGCTACACTAGCAAAAAGATGTGGAAACAATGTAAATTCCTGATAACAGGTGAGTATATAAAGAAATTGTAGCACACAACTAGATAGAAAATAAAATATTTTGTTGAGAGAAATTAGTCAGAGGGAAAGAGATAAGCAGTGAATCTTGTTTATATGTGGAATTTAAGAAAAATAAAAGCGGGGCCAGAGAGCAGTAGGGCACATAGCCAGGAGTAATCCCTGAGAGCTGCTGGATGTGGCCCCCAAACCAAAAACAAACAAAAATAAACAAAAAGAGAAATATTAGATGACACCTTGCATTTTGATATAAACTGAATAGAGCTGGAGGGTGTCATCTAAGTGAAAGAAAGAGTCCAGAAGAAAGACAAATACCAGATGATCTCACTCATATTGGAATATTAAGAAGCAAATAGAGGGAATAAACTATGACTAATAAAAACAAACCCTGAAATTAGGCCTATAGAACTGAGTCTCTAAAAGGAATGAGGTGGGTGGCGGGTGGGAGCATACAAGAGGACTCAGACCATGATGGAGGACATTCATAGGTGGTGGGTGGAGTGCAGTAACAAGCAGCCTTAGAACATCAATTTTACTATTTTTTGTTTGTTTAGGTGCCACACTTGGCGATGATCGGGGATTACTCCTGGCTCTGCACTCAGGAATCATGCCTATTGGTTCTGGGGGACCAGATAACATGCCAGGGATCCAACCCTGATTGACCACATACAAGGCAAGCACACTGCCCATTATACTATTGTTCCACTCAAAACACATCAATATTAATGCTACTGTAAATAAAAATATTTCAGTAATTAAAATTAAATCCCAAAGAAAATTAGGGGTAAATTTAAATGAATGAAAAGGAGACACAACTTATCAAAAATTTTGAGATGTAACTAAACACAGTGCCTATAAATGCCTACATTTAGAAAAGAACAAAGATATCTTTTCAGAACCTAAATATCTACATAATATCCTAAAAAGAGGACCAAATAACACCTATTGCTATAGAGAAAAAAATAAAGGTGTAAAAAATTAATTATATAGAAAATAGATAACTACAAAGACAAGATAATTACAAGTTGGGGTAGGGAATGTGGTTTAGTTGCAAAGTGCATTAAGAACTGGATTTAAGGGGCCCGGGAGGTAGCATGGAGGTAAGGCGTTTGCCTTTCATACAAAAGGTCATCGGTTCGAATCCCGGTGCCCCATATGGTCCCCCGTGCCTGCCAGGAGCAATTTCTGAGCATGGAGCCAGGA
>PVKC010038255.1:0-12795 GCA_004027635.1 Crocidura indochinensis
TGTGTGGCCCTCCCTACCAATCCTTCCTAAAGTGGACTATTGCTGGATATTGGACTTAGCCTAAAGGTCTCCCAATGCAAGAACTCTACCCAAGACACCCCTGCCACAAATGTCTCTCAAATCTCAAGAAGGGCAGGGTATGCGATGAAAAGGTGTCTGGAAACCCACACTCCACAAGAGAATCTCAAAAGACAATGGGGAAGGAAGCCTATACTTCCATCATAAGTATAGGATTGGTACAATACTACCTCTTTATTTTTCATTCCAGTTCTTTATTTTTTACTTCAGTTTTTAAATCATTTTAACCATATGTGAGCAAATATATTTTATTTATATTCTTATCATTTTTGAACGTGTGACTTGTCTCTCTGATCTTCTCCCCCCTCAAATACACCAACAATATAATGAAGCACCATCTCTCCTTGCAAAAGCACACTAAAAAATGGGGAAACCACACGCATGTAAACAAGCTCTTATCTACTAGGGATAAGAACTCATACTTATTTACAATACATGGGAAACTCCCTCCTTGAAAATATGTCATGTGGACCTATCTTAGACCCCAGGAGATTAGACACCAACTGTTCAACCTAGAATCCTTTTTCCCAGACATAGAAATGGCACAGTTCTGCCCAACTGCTACAGGAACCAAATCCCACCTGGAACAGCCTGAATAATGCCCCAAAACCAACATGTGCCAGCTCGACTATGTTACAAATGGACATAAGTACAGGGTACAGGGGGCCGGGTGGTGGCGCTGGAAGTAAGGTCCTGCCTTACCTGCGCTAGCCCTGGATGGACCGTGGTCCAATCTCCCGATGCCCCATATGGTCCCACAGGCCATGGGCAACTTCTGAGCGCATAGCCAGGTGTAACCCCTGAGCATCATCGGGTGTGGCCCATTAAAACCAAAAAATATATTAAAAAGAACAGAGTACCTTACCAACTAATGATAAGACAAAAGCAGAAGACCAGTCACACTAAGGGCTGTGCAAAAGCCAAGAATGTGATCTACAGAAGACTGGTGGGTAGAAACATGACTGGGCACTATGTAATCTGGGACCAGCAAGAAAGCCCTATTATAGGGTTTTCCTATGACCTGCACAACAACCATGATCGCTAATTTCAGAGACTTGACTGAGACAATTGCAACTGAATGGTCTTCAGGAAACATAACAAAAGACCATATCCCAGGCTCCACCTGAGGATCAACACAAGGCCCAAGACCACCAACCACAAAAGACAGATTAAAATGACACTGAGGAAACAGAACTTTTGAAAGCACAAAGACTTCATCATAAGTTCTACTCCTTGACCTGTGCAGAGACTGAGACCTCTAGATACAAAGGTCTGATATCATTGTCCAGCTCAGAGCAGAAGTCTTCCATACAACACGAAAACATCAAGAAGAGAATAAATGAACTTGAAAGGAGTCTATAGATAATCCCATGATGATATGTTCCAGGGCGAAGAAGCTCTGTATCTCTTAGGCCAAGGGGATTCCCTTTTCGAATGACCCCAATTTTTAATGTGCCTATGCAGAAGAAAAAAAAAAGGTAGAGACGGAGAGATAGTATGGAGGTAAGGCATTTGCCTTTCATGCAAAAGGATATCGGTTTGAATACCAGTGTTCCACTTGGTCCCCTGGCATGCCAGGGACAATTTCTGAGCATGGAACCAGGAGTAACCCCTTGAACACTACTGGGTGGGACCCAAAAACCACAAAAGAGAGAGACAAGAAGCTCAAAACAATTTTTCTCTTCTTTCTTTCTTCCTTTCTTTTTATTAAATTTATTTTTCTTATTACTATTTTATTTTTCTCTTATCTAGTTTTTGTTAACCTTCTTATTTTGGTGTAGATATATAAGTAGTAGTCCACTATATTATATATTTACTTTTTCTTTCTTCTTTTCTCTTTAATTTTTTTGCGCTCCATCATGTCTTTTATCTCAAGACCATGGCAATTATGAGGGGCATATCTTTATCGCTGCAGTGCTCACTAGATGTCTTATTTGACATGTTTTGTAAAATGTTGTGGTGTTTCACCTTTTCTTTTCCCCTTCTCTCAAACCGAGGATGAGAGCTGCTAGAAGGACTGTGCCCATAGTAGGCATACTTAATTTTTACCCCACTCAATTACTGTACTCTTCCCCAAACAAAACCACAAAACTCGAACTATCTAATCCTGCCTCCCAATTAGAGGGAGAAACAATGGAGACACCAAGCCCAATCAGATATAAGATCACTAAGTAATAAACCAGAAACAGAGGGGTCACTAAATCTAGAAGACCCTGGGGAGAGGGTGGAGGATATGGGAGGCAGAATGGGAACAGAGGTGGAGGGAGGACAACTCAGTGATGGGAATTCCCCTGATTCAATGTCTATATGTAACTGGAATAATATTGTGAATGACATGTAAACCAATATGATTAATAAAAAATCTGGGCCTGGGAGATAGCATGGAGGTTTTATCACAGCACTCAGTATAATAGCCAAGTCTTGGAACCAACCTTGATGTTCAACAAAAGATGAATGGATCATTAAGATGTGGTATCTATATACAATGGAATACTAGATGACAGTCAGAAATGAAACAATCACAAACTTTGCAGCAACGTGGATGGATCTAGAACATATTATGTTAAACTAAGTAAGTCAGAAGACAAAACATAAATACAGAATAAATGCACTATTCTGAAGTACCTAGAACATACACCTTATATACAACTAATATCAACAATCATATAGTAGGTTTTAACAGGGTAGAAACTCCAAACACTGTAAGAGTCAACAAATGCTTCGAAGTAGTGTCCAAAACACATGAAAAAAGGACAACAGAAACTCTTGACTAAACATTATACCACAAAGAAATCAACAACAGCAGAAATAGCAGCATAGAGAGAACAGGTATGTAATGAGTCTTCTACCACAAGGCCCATAATATCCCCTTAGGGATCTTACACATCTTATACAGAAATACAGGTAAAGAATGCCATGGGAAATCACTGACTCCAACGGAATCATCTCATAACAATATGTCTTAATGCCTTAATATTACTGTTTAAAATAATCTCTCAGTTTTTCTAACCACAGGCATTCTTGGATACAAAGGATGGACAAACTAAGGTGGCATTCGGGTCTCAGTCACACGAGATACCATACCTGGCTTGCACTACGAGAATGCCCCAAGAAAACTCTTTAACGTACACTTTATCTCTAGGTTATACCTTCTTTTAGGACATAAAGCACCTGATGAGCTAGACCACTGAAGCAGCAACAGTAACCTATACTTATACTACAGACCCTACTCATCGAACACATTCAAGCAAACTAGAATTTCCTTGCTCTTTTCTCCTCTTTTTTCACTACTTTCTTCTTTTAGTCTTTTCTCTTCTCCTTTTCTTTTAATGTATTTTCTCTTTTCTTCTTTCCTGCCCCTTCTATATACATTGTCCCTTTCTCCCCTTTGGAAACCCAACTATCCCTGAACCCCTTAACCCCATCCAGATTTCCCACTTTATTATAACTCTTCACCCTCAGTTCTTAATTCATTAGGCATCAAGACTGACCTTCTACCCCAACGAACCCAGCACCCAAATGAAGGGACAGCCAGTCAAACCCACACCTCATCCCCGGCAAGAAGAGCCAACCAATTCCCCTGCTGACTCTTGCTGTGCATACCTCCTTAACAAGTCTCCCTATTATGGACTGTTACTTGAAAAAGGAATTAACTCTAAAAGTAACCCCAAAGCAAGAACTCTTCCCATGATCTTCCTGCTGCGATTCTCTTACCAATCTGAAGAAGGTCAGGGTGCATGAGGAAAAGGCGCTTGGGAACCCACACATCACAAGAAAATCTCAAAAGACAATTGGAAACCTATACTTCCATCATAAGTATAAGACTTGTACACAGTACCTCTTTACCTGCTTTTCTCCCAAATGTAAGATAGTCTATTGCATCATTTTGTTCCTTTAATTACCTTGTTATTTTATTTTGTTTATTTTTTTTTTGTGAGCACATATAGTTTTATTTCTATTTTTCTATATTTTTGGAGTGTGACCTGTTCTGTTTTCTTCTCTTTCCACCTCCAAATGCACCAGCAATAAATGTAGCACCATTTCCCCCTGCAAAGACACACTAAAAAAGGGAGAATTCTTATGTATAAAAACGAGCTCTTATAAACTAGGGATAAGAGCTCATACTTGTTTACAGTCCAGAGACATCTCCCACCCTGAAAATATGACACCTGGACCCAACTTAGACACCAGTTGATTGGACATCATTTGTCCAGCCTTGAACCCTTGATCCCAGACATAGAAATGACACAGCTCTTCACAAAAGCTACAGGAAACAAATCCCATCCACGGTATCCTTAATACTGCTGGGACACCATCAAGTGCCAGCTTTAATATGATATCCTGAAAACAAGGAAAATGGGAACAACTTGACCTAAGAGCCGGTTATCCTACCCCACAGCTAATGATAAGACATAATCAGAAGACTTGTCAACCTTTGGTCTGACCAAAAGGCAAGATTGCGATCTACAGATGACTGACTGATAGGACCATGACCAGACTGTATGTATCCTGGGACCAATAAAAAAAAGCCCTAGTCTAGAGTTTGAGCTATGGCCTGCACAACAACCATGATCTCCAGTTCCAAAGGTCTGTCTGAGACAATTGCAATGGAATGGGTCTTCTGGAAACATCCTAGAAACAATGCAAAGACCAAGACCACCAACCACAGAAGACTGATTAAAAAGACACTGAGGGAGCAGAACTTCTAGAACCACAAAAATAGACTTCATCATAAGTTCTACCCTTGGCTTGTGTAGATACCAAGATCTTTAGATATAGAGGTCTGATTTTATCACCCAGGACGGAGCAGAAATCTTCCAAACAGCACGAAAGCACCAAGGGGAGAGTATATGAACCATACAGAGTCTATAGTTAATTCTATGACAATATACTCCAAGGGTGGAGAGAAGCTCCTGTAGCTCTTTGGCTAAGGGAATTCCTTTTCAAATGACCCCAATATTTACTGTGCCCGTGCAGAGAGAAAAAAGCACAAAACAATTTTTCTCCTTTCTTATTTATCTATCTATTTTTTGTCAATTTCTTTGTTTTGATGTGGTTATTAAAGTCTTTGTCTCCATTTATATTTATATATTTATTTTCTTCCTTTCTTTTCTTTCTTTTTGTGTTCTGCCATGTTTTTGTCTCAAGATCATGGCTTTTATATAGGGCTTACCTTTATTGTTGGAGTGCTCACTGGATATTTTATTTGACACTTCTTTTGTGTACTGTTGGGGTAATTCACCTTTTTCCCCTTCATCTCTAAAACTGATGATGAGAACTTCTAGAAGGACTCTGCCAATTTTTGGCGTATTTGATTTTTACCCCAGTTTATTACTTTTCTCTTCTTCAAACAAAGCCATGTAGGTTGATCTACCTAGTTCCGCCTCCCAATTACAGGAAGAAATAAGGGCACTACCAAGACCAACAGGTGAAAGACCACTAAGTAGCAAGTTAGGCACAGAGGAGACCATGTAATCTTGCAGCTCCGGGGGGTGAGAGAGGAAGATATGGGAGGCAGAATGGGAACGGAGGTGTAGGAAGAACAATTCGGTGATGGGAATCCCCTTATATTAAGTTAACATGTACCTAAAATATTATTGAAAACAATATGTAAGCCACTATGATCAAAATAAAATTATATTATTAATAAAAGTTATAAAATATTAAAAAAGTAATGCAAATGACTTATCGGTTATGAATATGTAACTAATCTTAAAGAAAAATTTCAAATGTTGGTGCTTTCTTCCCATTCCATAAAATGTTCAGAAAAACTGGAAAATGTTTTTATAAACAAACTATTCATTGACTCAGGAATATTTATTGACTTTATAGTACAGAAAAAATTTTGACCCAACGCTTTTATCTAAGAACAATAAATATGTAACAAAAGACACTAAAAAAGAAATATTATGTACTACAATCTGGGGACAAGAGGGACAAAGTAATTTTACATGGGTTCTGTTTTATTTTTCTTTATGTTCTTTGGCTGAAAGTTCAAATTTAAGATATCAGCAAGGGAACTACTGAGAATTCTGTTTATGAGTGATTGTTCTTCCATGTAACTTTACCTTGTCCTCATTCTTTGCAAATTTGTTCTCATAATTAAAGATTAAAAATAATAAAAAAACACTTACAATTAAAAATCTCTCTTGAGATAATAGCTCTGGTCAAAACCAGGGCAGAGAGGATGGGGCCTGACACTCCCACCCCCAGGTGCACCAGCAATATAATATAGCACCATTTCTACCTCACAGGCATACTAAGAAAGGGGAATTTCTATGTATAAAAACAAGGTTTTATCTAATAGTGATAAGAACTCATACTTTTTTACAATACAGGGCACCTTCAACCTTGAATATATGTCATGCGGACCCAGCTTAGACTCCAGGTGATTAGAGAACAACTGTCCAACCCAGAGCTCTAGATCTCAGAGTTAGAACTGACATAATTCTTTCTAACAACTCCAGGAACCATACTCCCTTTGGATCATTATTAATACTGCTCTGACACCAAACATGCACCAGTTTTGACATGATATCCGGACAGTTAAAAAATGACTTCAAGTTGATCTAAGAGCAGGTAGTCCTACATCACCATCTAGTGACAGAATGAAGGAAGAAGACTTATCTTATCATCCTTTGTCAGAATCCTTATCTATAGACTGTGACAACCATGACAGGACAGAACTTATCCTGAGACCAATTTAAAAAATAGACCTAGTCTAGGTTTTGGCCTATGACTTTTACAACAAACAAAATTGCTAATTCCAGAGATCTGACTGAGACAACTTCAACTGAATTGGTCTTCTGGAAACATATGAAAGACTCTTTCCTAGGCTTCATCCGAGGATCAGTGCAAAAACCATTTTTACCAGCTAAGATGTCTGATTAAAGCAACAGTAAGGAACAGAACTTCTACAAATGTAAAAAAAAGACTTCATCATAGGCTCTAATTTTTGACCTGTTCAGATACCAAGATCACTAGAACAGAGGTCTGATTTTATTATCCGTGACGGAACAGAAGTTTCTCATGCACCATAAAAGGACCTGTGGGAGATTAAATGAACAAGGATGGAGTCTGCCATTATTCCCATGACAGTATACTTCAAAGGTAGAGAAATCCATAACTTTTAGGTCAAGGAATTCCCAATAATTTCCCCAATATTTATAGTTCTTATGCAGAAAGAAAAAAATAGAAGAAGCAGCACAAATAATTGAGGGTGGGTAACTAATGTTGCTGCTACTGTTGTTTTCACTTTTTGTGCTTTGCATTTTTTTTAAATTCAAGATTGTGGGTATTATGTCATGGTTGACTTAACTGCTGAGGTGAATTTTGCATTTTAAAATTTTTTCCTTCTGTATTATAGTTGTATTTCTCTTCCTTTTTCTCTTTCTTCTCTCAGATTAACCTGCATAGACTCTAGAAGGATATTGCCCATTTTTTGATTGTATTATTTTTACCCCATTGTATTTACTTTTTATTTTTCTTTTTTCTCTTCAAACAGAACCATATAACTTGAACCATTTTGTCCTGCCTCTAAATTGAGGATACCAAGATAAAACACTTTGTATGATTACAAAGTGTTAATAAAAATGATTGGACTAGGCACCAAATCCTAAGCCAGTGATGGCAGAATATATTCTCCATTTATAAAAAGATAGACATGGAGGGGATCATTATCCTAGCAGCCAAAGGGGCAAGGGAAGGGAATAGGGGATGCCTGTTGGTAACCAGGGTGGAGGGAGGACAACTCTAGTGGTGGGAATTTCCCTGATTCAATGTCAAGATGTACTTAATATTACTCTGAAAGATTTGTAGTTCACTTGGTCAAAATAAAAATTAATTATTATTATTATTAAAACAAAAACACACAAATGTGACATGTCCCTCAGCCTTTCCCAGTGGCTAAGCTTACAGCAGGGGCAGACCCCTCTCACCCTACAGAAAAAAGAGCTACCTTTATGCTTGGGTGCCTTTGGTTACCAGTTTTCACTCAGTCTTCTTGCCGAAGACTCATTAAGAGATTTGTGCTGGGCTTTTCTTAGATTTCTCAAAAGAGTTCAGAAGACAGAAGGGAAGAGAAATACGTAAATGCGACAAGTCTCCTCAGTCTCTCCCATATATTAAACCCACAGTAGACAGAACCCTCTCAAATTCACAGAAATTGGAGCTACCTATCTGCTTATCAACTCTGGTAGCTGGTTTTTACTCAGTATTTCTAGGCATTATGGCTTGGGCGCATCTAGGAGAGATTATGCTGGGCCTTTCTTGGGCATCTCAAGAGAGTTTCAGGAAACAGAACAGAAGAAAAACACCCAAATGTGAGAGGTCCCCTAATTCTCTCCAAGTTTCTAAGCTTAAAGCAGAGGTAAACCTTTATCACTATCACAGAAAAAGGAGAAAATTGTTTTTGCTTGGGCTCCAACTGGTAGGTGGTTTTCAATAAGTCTATCTTGGCCTTTATTCTAGTGAAAGACAGTTTTTGATGAACAATATTGGCATTCTCAGGAGAGATTCAAAGGACAAAAAAAAAGTGAAACATGCAAAAGACGACATATCTGCTCATTCACTATCATTGGAAAAGCTTACCTTTTCCAAGAGCCCTCCCACCTTTTCAAATAAAGGAACTACATTTTGCCTGACACCTTGGTAGTCAGTTATCATTCAGTATTTCTTGACCTTTCTGCTTGGTCTCCTCAAGGAAACAGTTTTTACTTGGCTTTCTTAGCGTTTGCAAGGAGAATTTCAGGAGACAAGAGAAACTCAGTCTCTCCCAGTTGCGATGCTTATAGCTGGGGCATAACCCTACCACCTTCAGAGACAAAGAAAAACACTTCTGCTTGGGCATCTATATTAGGTGTTTTCACTGAGCTTTTCTTGGCCTTTTTGTTTGGGTGGCTTGAGGAGATGGTGTTTGCTGGAGCTTTCCTGGACTTCAAATCAGTATTTCAGGAGACAGAAGAGAAGAAGAATGCAAAACTCCCTTAGTCTCTCGCAGTGACTAAGTTCAAAGCAGAAAAAAACCCTCCACCCACCTTCACATCAAAGGAACTAAATTTCTGCCAGAGCCCTTTGATAGCTGGAATTTATTTAGTCGTTCTTGCCCTTTTGTTTGGGTGCCTCTGGGAAACAATTTGTTTGGGTGCCTCTGGGAAACAATTTTACTATGTCTTTCTTGAACTTTTAGGAGAGAATTGAGACAAAATAAAAGAAAAACATGCAACTACAACAGGTACCTCAGTTTCTCCCAGTGACTAAGCTCAGAGCAGGGGCAGAACCCTGTCACCTTCACAGACATAGGAGCTACCTATTTGCTTAGGTGCCTCTGAGAGTCGTTTGCCATGTTTTTTTTTTACCTTTCTGCAGAGGCGCCTCTAGAAGATAGTTTTTAAAGGACCTTTCTGGATTTCTCAGGAGTGTTTAAGGAGAAAGAATGGAAGAGAAACATATAAACATGATAGGTCTCCTCAGTCTCTCCCACATGCTAAGCTCACAACAGACACAAATTTACAGATAATGGAGCTACCTCTATGCTTGAGCGCCTCTGTTAGCTAGTTTTCACTCAGTATATCATGACTTTTCGTCTTGGATGACTCTAGAGACAGTGTTAGCTGGGCCTTTCTTAGGTATCTAAAGAGAGTTTCAGGAGACAGAAAGAAGATAAACACCTAAATGTGATAGGTCCCCTCATTATCTCCCAGTAGCTAAGCTCAAAGCAAGAGCAGTCCCCTTCCACCTTCACAGATAAAGGATATACCTTTCTGTTTTAGTGCCAATGTTACCTAGTTTTCAGTAAGTATTCCTGGGCTTTTCAGGTTGTGTGCCTCTTGTAGTCAGTTTGGCTGGACCATTTTTGGCCTTCTTAGGAGAGTTACAAATGACAGAAGAAAAGAGATACATGCAAAGGTAACAGGTCCCCTCAATCTCTCCCAGTGACTAGCTCAGAGCAGTGGCAGACCCATACCCTTTTAAAGAAAATGAACTATTTTTCTGCTTGGGTGCCTCTGAAAGCCAGTTTTCTCTAAGTATTTCTTGGTGTTTCTGCTTTAAGCCTCTAGGAGAGAGTATGTGCTGGGCTCATTTGGACTTCTCAGGCGAGTTTAAGGAGATCGAATATAAGAGAAATACACAAAAGGGACAGTCCCTCAGTCTTTCAAAGTGGCGGTATCCTTAATAGTGCTGGGACACCATCAAGTGCCAGCTTTAATATGATACCCTGAAAACAATTGTGTCGCATAGATTTTGGCAGCTTGTGTCTTCATTATCATTTGTTTTCAGGAAAGTTTTTATTTCATTTTCGATTTCTTCTCGGACCCACTGCTTGTTCAGTGGCAGACTGTTTAATTTCCAATTGCTGAAGCTTTTCTTCTATGTGGCTTTGTAGTTCACGTCCAATTTCAGAGCCTTGTGATTAGCAAAGGTAGCTTGCAATATTTCTATGCTCTTGATTTTAAGAGAGGTATGTTTTATGTGTCAGCGTGTATTCTATCCTGGAGAATGACCCATGTACATTGGAGAAGAATGTGTATCCAGGTATTTGGGGATGGAGTGTCCTATAAACATCTACTAGTCCTCTTTCTAGTTTGTTTTTGTTGGGTTTCAATCTGGTTGACATACCAAGTGTTAATAGGGTCCTGTTGAGGTCTCCCACAATTATTTTGTTATTGATTTCTTCTTTCAGATTTATCAGTAATTGTATTAGATAATTCGCTGATCTCTCATTGGGTGCATATATGTTTAATAGTCTGATTTCTTCCTGTTGCACATATCCCTTGATTAGGACATAGTGCTCATCCTTGTCTGTTACCACTTTTCTGAGTATAAATTTGGTGTCATCAGTTATTAATATGGCCACCCCAGTTTTTTTGAGGGTGTTGTTTGCTTGGATGATTTTCCTCCAGCCTTTGATTTTGAGTCTATGTTTGTTCTGAATATTCAGATGTGTTTCTTGTAGGCAATAAAAGGTTGGATTCATCTTTTTGACCCATTTTGTCACTCTCTGTCTTTTAGTTGGTGAATTTAGTTCATTGGCATTGAGGGAGATGATTGTCATAGGATTTAATGTCATCTTCGTAGATAAGTTTCCAGTGTTTGTTGTTCTCTCTTGTCTTAGAGTAGACCTATAAGTTTTTCCTTTAAGGTTGGTTTATCATCTTTGAAGTTTCTGAGCTGTTATTTATCCATTAAGCTCTGTATTCTTCCTTCAAGCCTGAACAAGAGTCGGGCAGGGTTCAGTATTCTGGTGAGGCATTCATTTCATTCAGTCTTGTCACAATATCCCACCATTGTCTTCTAGCCTTGAGAGTTTCTTGCGACATGTCTTCTGTAAATCTTACGGATACTCCTGTGAATGTAAATTCCTCTTTTGATCTTGCTGCTTTCAGTATTCTATCTCTGTGGGATTTGTCATTGTTACAAAGGTGTGCCTGGGGTGTTTTTCTTTTGGTCTCTTTTGGCTGGTTTTCTTTGGGCATGCAGGATTTGATTGCATGTAGTCGTTAACTCTGGTAGTATTTCTTTGATGATGCTTTTGGCAGTTGGTTATTTCTGGAGATCCTATTTGGGTTTCTGGGACTCCAATGATTCATATGTTGTTCCTGTTAAGTTTATCAAAAATTTCGATTTTCATCTGTTCATATTCCTTGAGTACTTTTTCCATTACCTGTTCGTTTGTCCTAAGATTCTTTTCCCATTTCTTCTGCTGTGTTGAGTTTTTCTGCATCTCATTTTCCAGTAGTCCGGTTCTCTCCTAAGCTGCCACTCAGTTTTTCTTGACCATTCTGCCTTGGAACTTAAGCGGACAGTTTTTTCAGGACCTTTCTTGTCTCTCTCAAGAGAGTACAAAAGACATAAGAAAAGATAAACATGCAAAGTCAACATATCCCCTAAGTCTCATCCAACATATAAACTCACAGAAGGGACAGATCCCTCTCACTTTTGCAGAAGAAAGAGCTACATTTCTGCTTCAGCATATGTAATAACCGGTAACCTAAATGACACCAAAAAAGATGTCTTTGTTCACTGGACAGCTTTTAAGAGAAACAATCCAGGAAATTTTTGTGTAGCATTTGTGTAGGAGACTATGGATTTTGATAATCTGAAAGGAGAGGGAACCAAAAGCTACTAATATGACCACACTTGATAGAGTACCAATGAACATTAGCATATAGGCTCCCAATAGACATAGGTTCTGTCAATTTATTCCCCAGCCCTACTCAGTTTGACCAACAACTATGATGGCAGAGATCCCTCATTCGATACAGAAGCAGGCAATTAAGGGGAAAGAGTTGAAGACTCTGTGTAGAATTCCAGATGCAAAGAGTGCTCTCAATACTAGACATCTCAGCAACAACTTACCTGCAGGGCAGATTACTCCACATCTAATGGTGTGCTGAAACTAGAGGATGCTCCACATCAGCCTAACTTTGAGGAAAGAAATACATAGAATCCAGAATCTTTAAATATAGGAACCTGATACCAACAACAGTGAATTTCACCGGGACCACAGAGGATGACTCAGGTTGGACAGACTGGTATACGTGGAACCCAGAGATGGTCGTATGCCAATATACTTTGGAGGTGAGGCCTTCTGGTAACAGACCAAGGATTTTTTCCATTTTCTTCATATTTTTCTGGGCCTATGCAAGCAACGGTGATTGCCACTGTCACACCTTTACTATATTTTTAACCCTTGTCCTTTAAGGAAAAAAAAACAAT
>PVKC010038256.1:0-12796 GCA_004027635.1 Crocidura indochinensis
GGGGGGGGAGAAGATGCACCTCGGTGACTTCTCCACGGAGCCTGGCAAACAGGGGGCGGCATCAGAAGGCTGGAGGGGGAGCAGGGGACCCACTGGGGGACCGGGATGCAGTACCATCCCCTGAGGTTGCCCGCGGTGCACAGGGCGGCCAGGACGCAGTTGTGGGACCTACCCACAAGGTGGTGCTGAAGCGCCTCCCTGCTGGGAGGGAATGGCCATCTCAGACCATTCAGAGAGGGCGTCACTAATGATTTTTTTTCTTTCCTTTCTTCACTTTTTTTGGCCTATACTCCACTCCTTTTCTCCCCTCCCATCCTCTCTACTTCTTTCCCTTTTCCTTTCTCTTTTTAAAACATGTATGTATGTATGTATGTATGTATGTATGTATGTATGTTTGTTTGTTTTGGGGCCACACCTGGCTGCGCTCAGGGTTACTCCTGGCTCTGTGCTCAGAAATTGCTCCTGAGGGGCCGGTCGGTGGAGCTGGAGGTAAGGTGCCTGCCTTGCCAGTGCTAACCTAGGACGGACCACGGTTAGATCCCCAGGTTCCCCATATGGTCCCCCATGCCTGCCAGGAGCGACTTCTGAGCGAATAGCCAGGAGTAACCCCTGAGCATCACCGGGTGTGGCCCAAAAAACAAACAAACAAACAAACAAAAAAAGAAATTGCTCCTGAAAGGCTCGAAGGACCATGAGAGACGCTAGAAATCGAACACGGGTTCATCACAGGTCAGTCACATACAAGGCAAAAGCAACACAGCTGTGCCATCGCTCTAGCCCAGTGCTTCTCAAATAGTGAGGCACGTCACTGCCCAGGGGCGTGAGGCTCTGTAAGCTCGGTAAACACTATCATAACAAGTTAAGCCCCGTGTTTATGTCTCTGTAAGTCTCTGGAGCTGAGAATTGCTGTGTCCTACTTGGAAAAGCTATGCATTGCAAAACGTGGTCATTGTAGCCATTAATCCAGACATCACCTCTGATTAAAAAATCAGCTCACATTATTTTATATATTTTTGTTTTGCAGGTTAAAGTTATTTTTTAAAATAAAAATACTTTCACAGTCACATGGGGGGTGCAAAAATGTTTTCTTCTTCTTAGGGGGGCATGACAGAAAATAATTGAGGACTGCTCTAGCCCGTCTTTTTTCTTTTTGTTTCTTTATTTGGGGGGGGGGCACACCCAGCAGTGCTCAGGGGTTACTCCTGGCTCTGTGCTCTGAACTCGCTCCTGGTTCGGGGGACCAAATGGGATGCTGGGGATAGAACCCATATCCGTCCTAGATCAGCCATGTGCAAGGCAAGCATCCTACTGCTGTGCCAACACTCTGGCTCTTCTATTTCTTTTTGTTCTTTCCTTTTTACTTTTCTTCTCTTCTCTCTTTTTTATTTGTTTTGGGGCCACACCCAGCAGTGCTCAGGGGTCACTCCTGGCTCTCTGAATTTGAGCATCACTCCTGGCTGTGCTCAGGAGACCCTCTGGGATGCCGGAGATCGAACCTGGGGCTTGTCGTGGGCAAAGCAAGTACCCTCTGGGCTTCGCTACTGCTCTGGCTCTAAGGTGGGATGAGGTATGGGGTCACCTCTGGGCCAACCCCTGAATACAGAGCTGAGAGCAGCCCCTAAGCCCAGACCCTCAAGCTCCAGCAAACTTTTGTTCCAGAATGTTCCAAGGGCCCTGCAGAACAGGCCAGGTGTAGAGCCTGTGGAAGCCTTGGAGTTTGGGGAACCCTGATACAGACAGACGCGCATGTCTAGCCCCTTCCCTGCAGATCCATCCTTCCTGGGTCTCTGGGTTCATTCAGTGTCTGTTTTGGCCTCTTGGTCCACACCTGTGGGGGCCCCTCAGGTCAAGTCCCCCACCCCAGAGTTGGCAGGCTGCCCAAGTTTGGCCTCTAGAGTAACATTGCAGCCACTTTGTTTCCCAAGTGGAAGGAAAAGAAACAAATTCCTCTGTAGGACCTGCAACATTGTTATCTGGGAACCTGCTTTTGCTACATTGCTTCCCTAAAGCTAAGGAGGGGGGTGAGGCGGGAGTGAAGAGATAGCACAGTGGTAAGGCAGTTGCCTTGTATGTGGCAGATCTGAGAGAGACCCAGGTTCAATCCCCCGTGTCCCATGTGGTCCCCCGAAGCCTGCCAGGAGTGATTTTTTTTTTGTGTGTGGTTTTTGGGTCACACCCAGCAGTGCTCAGAGGTTACTCCTGGCTCCATGCTCAGAAATTTCTCCTGGCAGGCACTGGGAAATTGCCCATACAGGGCAATTTCTAAGCACAGAGCCAGGAGTATCCCTGAACCCCGCCATTGGGTGTGGCCCCCAACCAAAAGACAATTCCCGGCACCAAACAAGGTCCCCAAGCACCACCAGGATTGATCCCTGAGCACAGAGTCAGGAGTCAGTCCTGAGCACTGCCCAGGCATGGGCCCAAGCCTCCCACCAACTCCTAAGAGACAGACAGTGGAAAAAGTGCAAGAGTCAGGGGCCTGCCTGTATGCGGCGGACCCAGTCTTAGGGCTTAGTGACTGAGCTTGAAGGACTGGAGCCAAGGCTTGGTGTATCGGTTTGAGCCCCAACACCTTGTGTGTGGACTCCTGAGCATGAAGCCGAGATAACCCCTGCAAAATTCTGACATACTGTAATGGCAGGAGTGTTGGATTTGCAAAGCAGCCAGGAAAGACGGATCTGGAAACATGGAGATTTTTTTTTTTTTGGTTTTTGGGCCACAACCAGTGATGCTCAGAGATTACTCATGGCTATGTGCTCAGAAACAGTTACTGGCTTGGGGGACCATATGGGACGCTGATGTGGTCTGTCCTAGGCTAGTGTGGGAAAGGCAACGCTAACATCACTGCTCTGGCCTACCAGGAGTGATATTTAAGCACAGAGCCATGTAATCCCCGAGCATCTCTGTGTGGCCCCAAAACAACAAAATAAAATAAAATAAAAATAAGTGAACCAAACTATGTGGTTCCCACTGAGAAGAGAAATCAGGTAGCAATG
The DNA here is from genome assembly GCA_004027635.1 of Crocidura indochinensis. Classification (NCBI taxonomy): domain Eukaryota; kingdom Metazoa; phylum Chordata; class Mammalia; order Eulipotyphla; family Soricidae; genus Crocidura; species Crocidura indochinensis. The sequence continues at coordinate 2,997 of PVKC010038256.1, forward strand.
CTTCTGACTTGGAACTGAAAACTTAAAGAAAGACTTGGCCATCAGCTGAGCTTATTCTGAGTGTTGATTTTTATTGTTTATCTTCTGTTGAACTAAGAAATCATATTTATTGGAAGTTAAATCAAGAAAAAAATTTGCAGGGCCGGGCAGTGGCGCTGGAGATAAGGTGCCTGCGCTAACCTAGGACGGACCTCGGTTCGATCCCCCGGTTCCCCATAGGGTCCCCCGTGCCTGCCAGGAGCGACTTCTGAGCGAATAGCCAGGAGTAATCCCTGAGCATCACCGGGTGTGGTCCAAAAACAAACAAAAAAAAATTGCAAGAAAAATAAATTAAGAAAGAAAAAAGACTGGAGTTATAAACAGTGAGGAGGGCAATTGCTTTGTAGGTGTGGTCAACTTGGGTTTGATTCCTGGCATCTTATATGGCTCCCCAGGTCTGGCAGGATATTTTTTAGGGGGGGATTTGGGCCACACCCAATGGTGTTCAAGGTTTATTCTTGGCTCTGCGCTCAGAAATTGCTCCTGACAGGCTCTGGAGACCACAATGGATGCCGGGTATAGAACCATCCCGGGTTTGCAGTGTACAAGGCAAACACCCTCCTGCTGTGCTATGGCTCTGGCCCCACTAAAGTGATTTTTTTTGGTGTTTTGTTTTGTTTTTTGGGCTACACCTGGTAATGCTTAGGGGTTATTCCTGGCTATGTACTCAGAAGTCGCTCCTGGCTTGGGAGACCATATGGGACACTGGGGGATCGAACCGCGGTCCGTCCTAGGCTAGCACTGGCAAGGCAGACACCTTACCTCTAGCACCACCACACCAGCCCCACACAGGAGTGATTTCTAAGCACTGCTGAGTGTAACCCAAATAAAATAAAAATAAACAGACAAGAAAAAAAAGAACAAAAACCAACCAAAACATCACCAAGAGTCACACCAAGGTCCAGGGAGACCCTGAGTTTAGCCCCTACCCTTGGATGCCAGCTGCCTCATCAGCCACCTGGAATGCAGAGTCCCAGCTCCACATGCCCCTGGGGACATTGGTTAGAACCTTTTCTGCAGGGGTGGGTGGGCTGGACCCAGAGGCTGAGCATCCCTGTGGGCCATCCTTGTCCCTGTCCAGGGCCCATGGAGGTCCTTGACACACCTGAGGCTTGGCAGGTCTGAGATTCAACTGTTGTGCCCACCGGCACCTCCCCTGGGCAGTGGAAAAACAAACTCTCTGCTTCCTCAGGGTTTGTTCAGCAACTATTGGGCACCGCCCTGGCCCTCGAAGAGTGTGACTGTTGTTTTCCACTTTACTATGGGCCCAGTGTGAGTCAGCAGGGGCCTGGGTGCCAGCATCCTTTCCTGCTTCTCTGCCTGTTTTTTGTTTGTTTTGTTTTGTTTTGTTTGTTTTTGTTTTGGGCCACAGGCAGCGACCCACTCAGGGATTACTCCTGGCTCTGTGCTCAGAAATTGCTACTCACTCGGACACATATGGGATGCCAGGGATCAAACCCGGGTCTGTCCTGGGTAGGCCGCATTAAGGCACCCTACCTTGGTGCTATTGCTCCAGCACTACCTCTCTGCCTTTACGATGTGCCCATGTAACGGGTTCTAGACTTGGACAGTCCATTTCTGTGCCCTGAGTGGCTTCAACAACAGTGTGGGGAGAAGCCTAAATGGATGGAAACTTCCAGGCCCCACATGTCCTCCCACAGGTGCCAGGGGTTCCAGAAGATCATTGGAACCTCGTGTGCTTGGTGAAGAGCCCAAACCCAAGCTGACACATTGTGGGGGGTGTTAGTGGTCCTGGAGAGATCCCAGACTACCCTCTTTTCCCACTGGCTCTTGTTGAATCTTCTGGGATCAGAGCTTCAGATCCAGGGAAAATGAGGCTGCAAATATGTCCTGATACCCTTTTGTTGTTTGTTTGTTTTTTGGGGCCACTCCTGGCGGCACTCAGGGGTTACTCCTGGCTCTTTGCTCAGAAGTCGCTCCTGGCAGGCTGGGGGACCATATGGGATGCAGGGAATTGAACCTGCGTCTTTCCTGGGTCAGCCGTGTGCAATGCAAATGCTTGATGCTGTGCTACCACTCTGGTCCCAGCGCTGGTACCTTTAAAATGCAAAGCAGTGGGCACAGTGGGGAGGGCACTTGCCTTGCTTGCAATCAACCTGGGTTCAATTCCCTGCATCCTATAGGGTTCCCCCAGCATCCCACCAAGAGGGATTCCTAAGCTTGGAGCCAGCAGTAAGCCCTGGTCACAGCTGGGTTGGCCAAGAACTCAAACCAAAACTAAACAAAATAGTTCCACGAGAAACAGACCAAGCCCTGTAGAATTAAAAAAAAAAATCAAAGTCCCATCCAGGAATGTCCCATAAACACGGGCTCCCCTTCCCTTGGGAGGGGCTATCCTGATAAATTGATCCCAACTAAGAGGCCATAATTTTGCTTTCAGTTTGTTTGGGGGCCACACCTAGCAGGACTCAGGGCTGACTCTTGGCTCTTTACTCATGAATTTCTCCTGCTGGGGCTCAGGAGACAAGAGGAGGTGCTGGGGATCGAACCTGGGGTTGCTGGCTGCCTGCCTGCAAGCCAACTGCCCTCCCACTGCTGCCTGCCCCGTGGGAGGTGTAATTATGGGCTGAGAAGAGAAAGCAGCCAATTATTTTCAGCCATTTCCTGCCTCTTATACAGAGTGAAGGCATTTCTGAGAAGGGCCTGAATTTTATGATGAGAGTTATGTGAGAGAGACAGAGAGGCAGACAGATAGAGACATAAATAGAAAGAAAACATGTGACTACACACATGGTTGGTTGCCTTCTGGACACCCCTGGGAAATGCAGAGTCTCAGGCCCCAACACAGATAAGATTCCCAGATGAGGGGGAAGGACCTTAAGATCATAGAGGTCCTTGTCCATTTCCAGCCAAGATATGGTGGGGTGCTGAAGTGATAGCACGGTGGTAGGGTGTTTGCCTTGGATGCTGCCAGCACTGAACTGACTTGGTTGGGTTCTATCGTCGCATCCCATAGGGTCCCCTGGCCTGCCAGAAACGATTTCTGAGCACAGAGCCAGGAGTGACCCCTGAGGGCCGTCGGGTGTGGCCCCAAAACCAAACCAAAACAAGGTGATGAAATATGGAGCTAAAATGATAGTACAGTACAGTGAGGAGGAGGGCATTTGGCTTGTAAAAGGTGGATCCGGGTTTGATCCCCAGCATCCCATATGGTCCCCTGAGCACTACCAGAACTAATCCTGAGTACAGATCCAAGAGTAATCCTTCAGCTTTAGTGAGTATGAGGCAAACAAAGAATTACAAAATAACTTAGGTTAATAAGTTTAAACAAACAGACTGGGGAGAAGGGGAAGACCTGAAAAATTCATAAAGCACCAATAACTAAACAGGGCTTCTTATTCCGTCCCTCCACTGCACCACTGGGAGTATTCCTAGCACAGAGCTAGGAATAAACCCTGAGCACAGCTGGGTGTGACCCATAAACCAAAACTAAACAAAACAAACAAAAATAGCACCATGGGGGCTGGAAAATACAATAGGGCAGCAGGTTGGGCGTTTGCCTTGCAGGTGGTCAAACCAGGTTCAATCCCCCACATCCCATATGGTCCCCAGAGCATGGCCAGGAATGACGCCCAAGCATAGGACTAACCTGTGAGTACTGTTGGGTGTGGCCCTCAAAGAAAAAACAAAATTAAAAAATTAGCACCATGGACAAAAGTGAAGACACACACCCAGGGAAAAATGCACCTTCCCGACTGTACAATTTCACCTACGACCTCTCCTCCCAATGACCACCACTTCAATCAGTATCCCCTGCCCAGCACCAGGGGGGTCTATGTCTGTTATTAAAGGCCTGTCCACCATTCCAGGCTCAGCAAAGGCCAGTTTTCAGATGCTGACTCATGTGTTAATTGACAACATACATATTGCAGCTGAGGCTCCTTTTGTTTGTTTTTTTTTTTTTTTTTGGCCACACTTAGCAGCACTCAGGGGTTACTCCTGGTTCAGTGCTCAGGAATTTCTCCTGGCAGGCGGGGAGGACCCTATGGTATGCCAAGGATGGAACCAGAGTTGGCTGTTGCTCCAGCCCCCAGGACTCCTTTGATGTGACTTCGTCACCCATGGCTGTTCCCAGAGGGCAGGTTTCCAGAGCAGTTGGGACTGATTCTTCCCTCCTGGCCACTAGCAAATGCATGTGGGGGTGTGAGAAGAAGCCAAACCACAGAGGCAGAGCTGGTGGGCAGTGAAGAATGTTCAAGTCACCAGCCTGTGAGGACTCCTCAGGACCCAAACCCAGTACTTCTTTGCAGGGGTCTCTTGGCAGGAGGGTGGCCTGACTGACCTCTCCTGCCTGTCACCTTGGTTTCCGGGTCCTTCAACTTGCCACCTCCTGTGGTGGCCCTCACTGCAAAGAGTAAAACAGCTATGGGGCCAGAGAGATAGCACAGCAGTAGGGAGTATGCCTTGTGTGTGGCCAACCTGGGACAGACCCAATTCGATCCCCAGCATCCCATATGGTCCCCCGAGCCTGCCAGGAGCAGATTTCTGAGTGCAGAGCCAGGAGGAAGCCCTAACCATGGCCGGGTGTGGCCCCAAAACAAACAAAAACACCCTCCCCCAAAAGAGTAAACAGTCAAGTTGGGAGGGGGGGCACTTGCTGAAGATGCTCCTGACCTCACTGTTGCCACAGGGGGGACAGGCTCATCAGAAGTCAGACAAGGTCTTCCTGTGACCAGTTTGTTCTAGGCTGCAGGGCTGACTTATACCCGTTCAACAATCACCCAGAATTCATAGCTCATGGGGACAGTCTGACCTTTGTGTGTCTTGGCGACACAATTGGCTGTGCTCAGATTACTTCTAGTTCTGTGCTCTGTGCTCACTCCTGGCTCTGTGCTCAAGACTTACTCCTGGCCTTGTACTCAAGGCTCATTCCTGGCTCTGAACTCAGGAATCATTCTGGCTCTGTGCTCGGGGTTCACTCTAGCCTTGTACGCAAGGCACACTCCTGGCTCTGAACTTGGGGCTCATTTTTAGTTTTCTGCCAATGGTTCACTCCTGGCTCTGTAATCAGGAATCACTTCTAGTGGAATATGGGGGAACCATATTGGATGCTTGATCAGCTGCACGCAAGGCAAGTGCCCTCCCTACTGTGCTATCTCTCTGCCCTTCCCTGAATTTCTCAAGTACAATGACATCATCCTCAAATTCCAGCTCACATAGATTTTCCAGTACAGATGGGGCGCCTCTCTGGGAAGCTGAAAGACTCCAAAGACAAAGCCAATGGAGAGTCAGGGAAATTGAGGGCCAAGAGGAATGGCCCTGCTTGCAAGGACCTGGCTCAACCTCCAGCTGGAAGAAAGGAGGAGCACAGTCAGTAAGCACAGGACCTACTGCGTGTCTAGGGGACCCTGGTGCGGCCAGGCACTATGGATCTGGGCATAGCTGGAGCCAGTGGAGGATTTGAACAAGGTGCTGGGGCCAGAGCATGCAATAGCACAGAGGGGAGGGCACTTGATTTGCACACAGCCAACCCGGATTTGATCCCCGTCATTCCACATTGTCTCAGAGCACTGCTAGGAGTGATTTCTGAATACAGAGCCAGGAGTAACCTGGTGTGGCCCCAAAACCAAAAACAGAAAGTGTTACCGGAAGCTGGAAAATGAGACAGACCCACAGCCCTATTCAAACCAGGATTAAGCATGGACATGCTTACATGTCTACATGGCTTACATGTTTACATCAAAACATCATCTTTAAAGGGTCCCCAAAGTGGGGAGAAGCCCAGCATCTGGAATGGGTCAGCTCTGATGCAAGGACCAGCCCCCAGGAGTGAATGAGGTAAAAAGAAAACTGGGGGGCCAGAGTGGGTAAGGTGCTTTCTCTTGCATTCAGCCAACCTAGGTTTGACACCCCTCCCAAATGCTGTGAGCATCATCAGGAGTAAGTCCTGAGGATAGAGCCAGAAGAAAGTCCCAAGTAATGGTTAGGTTTAACCCCCAAACCCAGAAAATAAAAAAAGCAAATGAAATGATGAGCTGTCTTTGATATCAACTGTCAGGGGGAACTAGATTTCAGTTTGTCTGTTTGGTTTTGGTTTTTGGTTTATGGGGCACATCCAGTGGTGCTCAGGGGTTACTCCTGGCTCTGCGCTCAGAAATCACTCCCGACAGGCTAGGGGGACCATATGGGATGCTGGGGATCAAACCCAGGCCTGTTCTAAGTCACTATGTGTGAAGCCCAAGAAGGATAAGCTTGGGAAAACAGAGTGTGGCAAACTGCTTTTCTTATGTGTTTTTGCTATGCATGTTAAAAGCAGAACCTGTCCTTGCTGTTTTAAACAAAGATATTAAGGATTAACTCTCTTATACCCCCTCCCACCCTGGGGATTGCAAAACCATCCTTGAGTGTACACAGGATGCCTTCAAGGACAGGATATGCCAGCCACAAGATATGTGACCCAACCCCGTGACACAAAAGGTGCTGACCACCACAGGACCTTCAACAAAATGAGTGGCCCAACATTATGCTGCATTGGGAAACTTGTATAGATGCTGTACCCGCTCCTACTCCCCTTTCTGAACTATAAAAGTTCCCCTTTTTCCTTGATCAGGGCTTTCTGGTCTTTGTCCAGAAGCCCTACCTAGCTAGAATTAAAATAAACCAGCTTTGCTGTTTGCATTCCTGTTGAATTTGGAGTCTTCATTTGAGGCAATGGGCTTCCACAGACCCTAGCATGTGTACAAGGCAAACGCCCTACCACTGTGCCATCACTCCGGTCCTAGAACTCAGTTTGAAGGAAATTCTGGGAGTATCTTCAAATCTCTGTAGTCCTCACTTGTATTTCTGTGATGTCCACAGTCCCCATGTGACCCCCTAGGAATACCCATAATCCTCAGCTACACCCATGATACCCACAATCCTCACTTGCACCCATGACCCCCATAGTCCTCACCTGCACCCCTGAGACCCCCACAGTCCTCACTCTCTAACAGGAGGGACACAGCCCACACCCCATTGTTTACATCTGCACAAAGATGACGGCTTGTTCAAGGGCCCAATGGGAAATTGCACCACGGGTTGGTGCATTCCGCGGGTGTGGGGCTAACGCTAGAGGGAGAGAGAACTCAGGTCCAGGCTCCATCCGAGATGCACAGAGAGGGGGAAGAACACATGGACACACACACACACACACACACACACACACACACACATACATACACATGCAGGCGCCCTTACACACACACACACACACACACACACACACACACACACACACACGCACGCGCGCATGCAGGTGCCCTAAGCTCAGGGTTTGCACTGCAGCTTGTCCCGGTGCTTCCCATGTGCCCACCCACCTGGGAGTCTCCCACTCCTGGTCCTCCTTATCCTTCTCCTCTTTGGCGTCTCCAGAGTGAGGGTGTTTCTGCACGATCCGCTTCCCACCGGCCTTCACTGAAATGAGAACAGAAGCCGGGTGAACTGGCTGCACCCTGATACTCTAAGCCTGAGTGTGGTGGACTGGGCACAAGATGAGGAGCATGGTTAGGGACACTGCAGTCCTGCCCAGTACCCTGCACTCAGCATCCAGCACCTGCTCTCTTCAAGCAATTTAAATACTCCCCTAAGGCACTTGATGTTTTTTGTTGTTAACAGGGAGGGCAGAGGCTGAAATAAGGTTTTTGTTTTATTTTATTTGTTTTGTTTATGTTTTTGGCCACACCAGGCAGTGTTCAGGGGTTTTTCCTGGCTCTGCACTCAGAAATCGCTCCTGGCAGGCTTGGGGGACCATATGGGATGGTAGGAATCTAACCTGTTTTGGGTCTGCCATGTACAAGCCAAGTGCCCTACCTCTGGGCTATCTCTCCGGCCCTTCATTGCTTTTGATTTGATTTGTGGGGAAGCCCGAGAATAATCTGGGGTATGTGTGCAAGATTCCCACCAGCACCCCAATTGTGGCAAAGCAGCACCTGGGGAGTTAGTGCAGTAAGAGACAAACCAGAGGGGCCTGGATACCCTGAAACCATAACCCTACCCCACTGTGAGGTAATTCAGTGATACTGTCACAATAGTGTCTGATTTTGCTGTTCTCACCAGTGGGACTTGGGACAGGGGGCCCCTGTCAGAGGTTTTTAGCCTATTTGAGAGGGAATGGTTCGCTGTGAGGCAGGAGGGCAGGTGACCTGGATATGATGAGATGCTGGGCATCAGCCAGGCCGCCCTGACAGAGGTTAAGGGGCTCCCATGAATGTGTGAGTGCATCTGGAAGACTCAGGATACTATCTCCCTGCTTTCAAATCATTTTTTTTTTTTTTTTGTGGTTTTTGGGTCACACCCGGCAGTGCTCAGGGTTTACTCCTGGCTCCATGCTCAGAAATTGCTCCTGGCAGGCACGGGGGACCATATGGGGCACCGGGATTCGAACTGATGACCTTTTGCATGAAAGGCAAACGCCTTACCTCCATGCTATCTCCTGGGCCCCTCAAATCATTTTCAATCTCTCTCTGTCTCTGTCTCTCTGTATCTCACTCTCTCATTTTTGGGTAACACCTGGCAGTGCTCAGGGGTTACTCTTGGCTCTGTGCTCAGAAATTGCTCCTGGCAGGCACGGGGGACCAATGGGATGCCAGGAAGCAAACCTGGTCAGTGGTCAGCTGGGTGCAAAGCAAATGTCATACCGCTGTGTTATTGCTCTAGCCCCTCTTTCTTCTCTCTCTTTCTCTCTCTCCCTCCCTCCTTTTTTATCCATACCTTTATCCATACCTGGCCATACTCTGCAGTTACTCCTGGCTCGCTGCACACTTAGGGATCACTTCTACTGGTGCTTGGGGGACCCTATGGGATGCCGGGGATAGAACCCAGGCCAGCTGCGCAGGGCAAATGCCCTCCTTCTCCTCTCCACTGCACTATCTCTCCAGTTCCCATTTTTTAGTTTTGTTGGTTTTGACTTGGGGGGGGCACTAGCAGTGTTCAGGGGCTATTCCTGCCTCTCTGCTCATGAGTGAAGCTTGGTTGTGCTCAGGACACCATCCATAGTGCCTGTAATCAACTGGATCTGCCATGTGCAGGCAAGTGCCCTAACCCCTGTACCATTTCTCTGACCTCCCTTCCAGTTTTTAAAACAAAATTTCCCTTATTATCCTTATCAACGCCACCACCTAGCACACGTAAATCAGGTAAATGCTAGTTAAAGCTTCCCAATATTGGGAAGAGGGGCAGGAAGTGGACCCCAGGACAGATGCCCCCTTCTGTCTCATCAAAAGACTTTTTGGGGGCATCTGAGGGCAGAACCATAAATAGCACAGTGGGTAGGGTACTTGCTTTATGTGGCCAACCTGGGTTCGATCCCCGGCATCCCATTAGGGTTCACTGTGCACTGCCAGGAGTAGTCTCTGAATGCAGAGCCAGGAGTAAATGCTGAGCACCACCAGATGTGGCCCCCTAAACAAACAAACAACAACAACAACAACAACAAGAAAAGATTCTGTGGGCAGAGTGGAAAGGCTGAAGCTCCTGTAGGACTCCTTGGGGTGGGCAAAGAAGCTTTTGTCTGGAAGGCTCTTCTCTGGCCCTAGGACAGGAGTACTATGATATATATATATAATTATATGAACATATAAATTATATAACTATAGTAATTATATAAATATAAATATGTTTTTTGAGGGGCTCGGGAGATAGCATGGAGGTAAGGTGTTTGCCTTTCATGCAAAAGGTCATCGGTTCAAATCCCGGTGCCCCATATGGTCCCCCGTGCCTGCCAGGAGCAATTTCTGAGCAAGGAGCAAGGAGTAACCCCTGAG